>DF241480.1:0-40616 GCA_000507305.1 Breviolum minutum Mf 1.05b.01
GGAAGAGAACCAGTTTAGGTTCTGTTTAGCATGCGTAGCTCCGTGTTTAGAAGATAGTTTGCAGAGTTTAGCAAAGCTTAGACTTGAGGAAGTCTGGAAGAGTTTCACTGAGCACACTAAACGTGTGGATGTTTGGCTCAAGAACGACAGTGAAAAAGGTCCGTAATTCTCTTACGTGGTTTTCACAGTCATGTCAACCCGGCCCACCATTGGTCTTTCCAGGCGAAAAGGAGATTTTTTGTGCCATGTATGCCCAAATCGGAGAGGAAGAACAAGTAATTTCTCCCCCATATACTCGCACTCCGCTTGATGCATCTATGAGGGGACGGAAGAAGAGAAAGCAGGGTGAGGACAGTGCCCTGGTTGGGAAGTCAACGCAGCATGGGTTCTATGCTGTGTGCACTGGTGATGACACGTCTATTGGTGGCCTGATGATGCGTCGGGGTCGTGCTTCCAACCAGTGGTGGCACCATCATTTGTCACCTTATCTTTTGGCCTACTTTATTGAAGAGGGCTGCTTTGCTTGTCTGACTTCATTCACTCCTGGAAGCGGGAGTGCCTGGATAGATTCTGTTCAAGCACTTCTGCTTTATCTGGATGATGTATTGGTGGGCCCTAGACTGGCATGCAAGGCTTTTCAATCTTCATTGATACTGGCCGTGTTTTCAAGGTATCTTACTATTGCTTGGGTGACTTTCCTTACGCACTTCCTGGCAACTGTGGCCATAAGGTATCGAATTATTGGAAGTATGGCATTCTACTAGCTGCTGAAAAGGTTGTGAGAGCCGGGGTTTTTGGCTATGCACCAGGTAGTAAGAGCGAACACACGTTTCACCTGTCTCACTTTCATAGATTGGTCAGCCTTTATCGGTTTGTGTTGGTTGTTGGGGCGGTTTTTTGCTTTGGTGTTGTTTCTTTTTGTTCACTGACCAATCTGTGCGATCGAGTTATCAACCGATGACCAGTTTAGCGCATATTCATGACTGCCACAGTTGTTATGACGAGCGCAGCATTGACCAAAAAAAAAAGTTCCAGTTAACCAAAAAGACGAGAGGTCCAACTGGTGCTCACTCGGGAGAACCTCTAGCATGACTTTTGGTTGTATCCTACCTGGAACAATGCTTGGCAGGCTCAATGCAAGGTACAGGAGTACATGAGTGTTCTTTGGACATTCCCTTTTTGCTGTCCACAAGGGCGTCAGTCGCAGACCCTCGACCTCTTCGGTTCTTGTGCCCCAGACGGGCAAAACATGAATCACTCCGTGATGGTAAGCTGTGCAGCTCAGTGCAACTCATGTTGCCTTTGCATGGGTGGTTTGCTTATGGGGAGCAATTGCATTTGCAGGTTGGCTATGCGTGACTCATGATGCCTTTGGGCCCGAACTGAGGGAGGCCCTCAACTCAACGGATCCGATTCACCATTTCAGAAACAATGATCTGCATCACGGATATTTTTCGCACGTGGATAGAAACTATCCGAGGTTCTAAGGTGTTGTCCGTCAGGAATGATCTATCCTTTTTCGACCGGAAAAAAAATTGTTAACACTTAAGCTAGGTGTCAGACACTACCTATTCCTTTAATTTCCCATGATAATTAATAACATATATCCCCTCCGGTGTGACGCTGTGGCCGCTGAAAGATTCTATGCGCGATACATTTTCACGGAAGACGGGGAGTGTATAAGAACATGTTGCCGGACATGTTTTTTAAAGAAAGTCGTTTTGTGCTGTTTTGGCGAAAGGGGGGCCCACAGCAGAAAGAACATGTGTAAATGTAATCATATCTATTCTGTGAAAAGTATCTAGTGTTTCTCTATCCACCCATCTTAAGTGACGAAAAACAAATACATAGAACTTTATTTCCGAACATTTAATCATACATTATGAACTCCGTGTGGTCGTCTGGAATCACGTAAATAAAGAGATATTGGTGAAACCAAGCATTAATCATCAAATCATTGATGAATTTCTACGTGAGAAAAACATTTTTTTTGAAACGTTTACCATTTGAAGATTATGTGTAAAGATAAGTTTTTTTCAATGATTTGCAATCCCAAAACTAATGCTTCGAAACAAGACCAGGTCACACTGTTTAACTATTCTTGTGTGGTGTTGTCTCTGGATTTGTTGGAGGCCTAAAGTACTGATTGTTGCCCTCACCCGTAGCAAAGGGCTTTGCGTACTCCTGCTCCCTAGCACTCAAGAATTTAGGTTCTCTTTCCTTCACACTCTCCGTACCCTTTGTGCCTACCGGCATGGCCTTTAACACATTGGCAGTGCCCCTCCTGATCTTGATCGCCTCGCAACCTTCCTCTCACTTCCCGACGCTACTTTCAATTCTGAACCTTGTATATTTAATCAAGGCTCTTGGCTCCTCACCCACCAGATTAGTTGCTTTGGCACGTGGGACTTCCTCCCACTCGCCATGCAACTCTCTCATGAAGGGCAAACTTATATTCTTACCCTATGTCTACGCTCTGACCTCCCGCAGCCAGATCATTGGGAATTGTCAGCAGGGCATTTCAATTGGCATGAATTCCGGAGTTGTTGCTGGTTTTTGGCGATGGTTGCCTTCATCTCACTACTGGTTGGCTTGCTTTGTTCTCCCTCAACGAAACAGCACTCCCGTCCCCCTAACAAATAACGGGTGGACCCTTTCCCCCGCTGCTGGTGCCTACTTTTTTGCCCGGTCCTCGGTTAGCGTGGGGCACCTTTGTCCTTCCACTTCCGCACTTGATGACCCGTACCCATTTTCCAGACCTAACGTTGTCCTTTGGCCGAACCAAACCCCGGCCATTTTCTCTCATCCTTTACCACCCACTACTCTTGCCGATGCCCGCCCCCTTTGACAAGAAATTCCAAATGCCGCCGCCGTTCTCTACCAGCTTGGCCTCAATGAAATGCTTTCTCAAAGAAAGTCGTTGTGTGCTGTCTTGGCGAAAGGGGGGCCCACAGCAGAAAGAACATGTGTAAATGTAATCATATCTATTCTGTGAAAAGTATCTAGTGTCTCTCTATCCACCCATCTTAAGTGACGAAAAACAAATACATAGAACTTTATTTCCGAACATTTAATCATACATTATGAACTCCGTGTGGTCGTCTGGAATCACGTAAATAAAGAGATATTGGTGAAACCAAGCATTAATCATCAAATCATTGATGAATTTCTACGTGAGAAAAAACATTTTTTTTTGAAACGTTTACCATTTGAAGATTATGTGTAAAGATAAGTTTTTTTCAATGATTTGCAATCCCAAAACTAATGCTTCGAAACAAGACCAGGTCACACTGTTTAACTATTCTTGTGTGGTGTTGTCTCTGGATTTGTTGGAGGCCTAAAGCACTGATTGTTGCCCTCACCCGTAGCAAAGGGCTTTGCGTACTCCTGCTCCCTAGCACTCAAGAATTTAGGTTCTCTTTCCTTCACACTCTCCGTACCCTTTGTGCCTACCGGCATGGCCTTTAACACATTGGCAGTGCCCCTCCTGATCTTGATCGCCTCGCAACCTTCCTTTCACTTCCCGACGCTACTTTCAATTCTGAACCTTGTATATTTAATCAAGGCTCTCGGCTCCTCACCCACCAGATTAGTTGCTTTGGCACGTGGGACTTCCTCCCACTCGCCATGCAACTCTCTCATGAAGGGCAAACTTATATTCTTACCCTATGTCTACGCTCTGACCTCCCGCAGCCAGATCATTGGGAATTGTCAGCAGGGCATTTCAATTGGCATGAATTCCGGAGTTGTTGCTGGTTTTTGGCGATGGCTGCCTTCATCTCACTACTGGTTGGCTTGCTTTGTTCTCCCTCAACGAAACAGCACTCCCGTCCCCCTAACAAATAACGGGTGGACCCTTTCCCCCGCTGCTGGTGCCTACTTTTTTGCCCGGTCCTCGGTTAGCGTGGGGCACCTTTGTCCTTCCACTTCCGCACTTGATGACCCGTACCCATTTTCCAGACCTAACGTTGTCCTTTGGCCGAACCAAACCCCCGCCATTTTCTCTCATCCCTTACCACCCACTACTCTTGCCGATGCCCGCCCCCTTTCACAAGAAATTCCAAATGCCGCCGCCGTTCTCTACCAGCTTGGCCTCAATGAAATGCTTTCTCCCAACATTCTTCAATGCTCTACTCTTAACCCTTTTGATTGGATGGTTGCCTACGCTGCCCACACTCTCCCACACTTCTGTGCTGAGCATCTTCCGGTCCTCCAAACTCCACAAGTCCTCAGTACCTTCGATGCGAAAATTCGTCAGCCGCTTCTTTCTGGACAAACCGAAGCAGTTGCTGCTTACCTTATTGCTCTCCTTCCCCCTCCTCCCTCCACTACTTCGGAGCAACCTTGGATTTTGAACTCTAAAACCCGCAAACCTCCCGCTTCCACTCTGCCACCAAACGATGACCACATTATCCAAGCTTCTCCCTCTCAAGTTGCTAAATCTCCTTTTCACCTGGATAATATACATGCAGCCCTTGCCAATCTGGCCTCTCTCCTCGCTACAGCTGATGACCTTCCTAAATCCCCAAAAGGATGGATTAAGGTCGCTATTCTTAGGTAAGGGTGTACCCGGCAACTTCGACACCAACACCCAAGAAATTGTTAGCAATGGCGTCCTCACAGTCGCTTCGTATGGAGTTCATAAACCTTTCTCCGAAAACCTTATTGCCGCGCTCGTGGCCTTTGACAACCGCAAGCACAGAATGCGTTTTGACCTTGGGCATCTTACCCCTGGTCGATCCCAATCTGCTCAACTCGTCATTCGTCTCTCCTCTACCACTGTCCCTCACCCCATCGGTAGTCCCGGCCAGCCCTCCGACTCCTCTCCCTTGGCTCTCGTACCTCTTCTGCCTAACAATGCACTTCCCTACGCTATCTATTTTTGTCCTGCACAGGCCAGGCAGGTCATTCTCCGCGATGGTATCCGACCTAGACGTAAATCATCCAGTTCCACCTCTTCCGCTGTTAAAGTCCTCCCGTCCCCCACCCCGATCCTTTTTCTATCGTTGGAGGGCACCCTTTCCGTGGCAACACTGATGCTTGTATTGTCCTTGATATCCACAAAATGCTTACGGATAACATCTCCTTCGTTGTCCACTCTTCGGATAATTGCTATGGCACCGACACTGTCCCTCTCTCCACGCAATACTTCACCGCTGCCTTTACTTTCACCCCCTTTGGTGTACAACAAAACTGGCCTACTCCTGGCTCCTCTATGACCGTCCCGCACTCGTCTCGTCCTAAATATGTTCCTCCCACTCATAGTATTGCTGAAGCCGTCCGCTCCACCGCCGCCGATGCTCGTTTGCAAACTACTTTCTCTCGCCTTTTTCCCAACCAACCAGCTGATGACGACACCGAGATGACCGGTCCAACCATTGAAGGTGAAATTACCTACTCCTCAGAAGTTGAAACCGCCTTGGAACGTCTCCTCTACGCTATCGACCATCCTCCCTTCATTATCGATGAGGAACATTACATTGCTCTCTCCCAGCTTCCTCTCACTTATCCCCCCTCTATCACCATTGACCTTCGCCCTTATGTCCCGTTTCTGGAACGCCATCTTGTCGCACACCTGCTCTCTGGTCGTTGCGGTCCTCTCCCTGTCGATGTCCCAGCGCACACCATTCTTGATGCTTGGCTTAAACTTTTGTCTGAAGCTATAGTTCACGGCATTTTTGACCTGCACCATACTGCATACACTCCTCCACCACTCCCTGGCCCTCTTACGTCTCCTCGTTTCTGGCATGCTCACCTGAATCATGCCTGCACACGTGCTGTTTCTCCTCTAGCGGGTGCAGGTACCACTGATAACATGGCAGGGGATCAGTTAGCTATCTGGAACCAGGTCAACGTGCGCAGTAATGAACCCATCCCATCCACGCACCTCACCATTTTTGTCCCACCCGCTCTTGGCGCTTTCATTCTCGCTAACTTGAAGTCCCCCAAGGGGGACCCCCCACAACTCCGCCCAGCTATCCCTTCTCAACCCAATTCATCCTCTGTCCTCACCGCATCTCGACCCTTTCATCTCGATCTCCCTCTTATTTTTCCTGAACATGAAGACATCATCATGGACAATGCTCGACAGGCTGCGGCGGCAGGTTTTATCAGATCTGAATCTATCCCCCTTCTTGCTCTTACCGATGAAAGTTTCTACCAATGGAAAACTTAGTTGGACGTTACGCTTTCCAGTGCCACCGCCAGACACTTCTGGCTCTGCTCGCCGATTCTCCTCCACAGTAACATTCCAACAAGGTCCGCATAGTGCCGAGGCATTAGACGGCGCACTTCGACTCGCAACTCCCTTTTCCTATACCAATGACGCCTCTCATGTTCTTTTCAACCCCCCTTTTTTGCGTCTCCCTGATCTCTCTGTACTCCGCCCTCCGCGTATTGACTCTTATGAAACTCCGTCACCTCCGGAACCTGCGGTACAAGACTGGCTTAACAACCGTGCACCTCGTCTCATCCCTTCCCGTCACCGTGCATATACCCCAGTTCCCCTAGGGCTTGTTGACTATTTTAACTCTAACATTCACCTGCCTCAGGTTGGCATGCTCATTGCAACTCACCAGTGTCATAATGAAGAAGCTACTGCTGAAGCACGCAGACACAAACGTGATTTCTCTCCTACTGCTTTTCTGCGAATCACACCCGCCGATGCAGTCATGTCTGGCAACCGACTTCCTGACCTTCCGTCTACCAGTCCTACACCTGAGACTTTACCACGTCCACAACACCCTCCTCCTACAGGCCCCTGCTCTGACCCCAAACGACCCCGCATACCCAGCAAAGGCAGCGCCCCCTCAGGTAGCCACCCTGGATACATGTCCCAGTTTCCTGACAACACTCGACCTGTTGGATCTTCTGCTTCTTCCTCTGATCGTTCCGGCCGTGGTCCGTATCATAAAGGTAAAGGGGCTGATAAAGGTACCTTTAAAGGTAAAGATAAATTTCCCTCCGACTGGCCACCTCTGACCCCTGGTCCCCCTCAAGGCTCTTCGATAAATTCTCCTGGGGTCACTTCCAAAGGTTCCGCCAAGGGTCCTGATAAAGGCAAGTCTCATGGTAAAGGTATTGCTCCACCTACCGTTTTCGCACCTCCCGCCAACCCCTCACCTCCTGGCCGTCCATAAGATCTCTTTCCATCTCATTTCGTTTCCACAACTTCCCCCGTTGCCAGCCTGGGCATATTGTCCGGCTCGCAGTCCGGATCCTCTTCCTTCCTCCACCCTTGATCTGGTCCTTTCTCTCACACTTATACATCCCTTCTCAATTCGTCATTGTTTTCCCCTTTTCATCCCTTTTTGTTTCACAATGTTCTCTCTGTCACCACGGATTCCTCTTTCTCCCTGTTGCACTTTCTCGTCTCCCCTCTTTACACCAACCTACCCCTCTCAAACTTCTCCCTACCTCTCTTCGTGGCCAGCCTGGGCATATTGTCCGGCTCGCCGCTTTTACTTCTCTTTGCCCCCGTTTCGCTCTTCTCTTTCTCCTCTCTCTTTCTTCTCCTTCTTTCTCGGTCTCCTTCCGCCTTTCTCCTCCGCTTTTCCACTCCCGTCCATCTTGTCTCTCAAGGTGTTTGCCCAAAGTGGCTCAGCCCAGCGTGGCAGCACCTTTTTGTAGCTATAGCCCAAAGTGGTCGCTTGCCGCCATGTCGGGCGCCTCTCGCTTGGTGCCGCCTATGATCTGCAGCTATCATTGAGCGCTGTTCCTATGTGCCGCCTATGATTCCGGTGCCAACTATGTTGATGGATGCTGTGGACCACCTGCTACACGTTTGTCTCTTGGCACTCTCCTCACCACTTCAGGTCGCGTTTTTACCATCACCTCGCCCTTCTTGACGCTCTCTACTCCTCTCTTTTGTGCTTGTTTGGATTCTCTTCTCCTCCATTTCACAGTTGATGTGAGCTAAGTGGGATCAGCCTGTGGCATATTGTCCGGCCCGTCCCCCTGCGCTCGTCACTTCTCTCACCACTCATTTACTTCAACACACTTCCGCAACGACCTTTGTCTTCCACCTTCTTCCAAACTTCACCTCTTGGTAACCTCTCATTTTCATCGGTCCCTTAATCAGACCTCTCTTCATAATCTTTCTCCGTACCTTCCTCCATTTTCAACTCATAACACCTCCCTCACTTCTCCTTATACCCATTGTTTCACCTACGACTGTCCATCATACCCTCCCCGCCACCGCTTGCCTTGCATAGTTTAGCGTTTGTTGAGTGACTGCCCTCGCGCCGGGCTTTTACTGCCACCACTTTGAGCCGCCCCTGGACTAGCGTTGCAACCATAGCCTGGCTGGGCCTCGCTTTGGCTGCTTCCTGCGCTTTCCACGCTGTCTTTGCTTCGCCAAGCCAAGATAAACTGAGCGGAATCTGAGGTGGGTGGAGTTTCACGTTTCACTACGTTTCACCATTTTTGCCTATGGGAAGCCAATGCTGGAGCGTTTACCTCGCACTTGACTTCTCACACAACAGTATTTCGTACGAAATACTCAATTAAAGGCCAACATTGCAAACACTAACTTATACCTCCACTCTCTTGTGACCTGCACACTGGCTCTGGCATAGGTGCTTCCTCTGGGTTTCACCAAAGCCATCTTTTCTCTATGTTGGTGCTTCTTCTCTGGCATAGGGGTTGTCTTTCGGACATCACCGGAGCCCTCTTCTGCTGTTCTGGCACTTTGTGGATGGTTTCCTGTTTCACCTTTTGCTTTTGTGTGTTGGTTCAAACGGCCTTTCTGCATGTTTTTGTCAAAATGACATTTTACATTGGTGCATACGACCATAGCGTCCTCAACACCACTGCTCAGCTGACTGAAGGGCGCTCCGCCCGGGATCAACCCAAGCAGCCGCCAGCAAAAAAAGGAGGCCTAAAGCACTGAGTATAGAGATCCAATATTTTTTTAATTTAATTTTGACTCCATTCAGGGCATATTAGAAAGATATCTACCAACAAATTCCGTACGATCAGTCAACATTTTTGTTATGCAGTCCGTTTCTTCGATATGTGAAAATATACCGCACTTAGAATATTCCAGGGGTCAGAGCTTCACATCGGTCAAAATACATGTTACTACTTGTGATGGGGAGTTATAGGGGCAGGTAGTGTAGGGACAGGTAGATTTGTCATGACCCTTTTGTGAAGATAGAAAAGTAGATTTCTGGATAGTTCCAGCGGCAGTTGTTCATCTGATAGGTAGAATGGTTTTCCTGCAAGGTTCTGTGGATAGATAGTAGTATATAGGGATTCCTTATCATTGGCTTGTAGCGGGTGGCATTGTTCGGGGTGACCATGCAACTATCGCTGCACAAAATGGGGAGAAAAGTGTTTGGTATGGCCCGGATGAATTGGGATACAATCTCATCGCCTTTTCCCAAAAAAAACATTTATAGCATTTATATTGGTGATGTTATTTTCTGGTTTATTTTCTTTGTACTTATACCCCGCTGAATTTCCAAACAAGATAAGACGGTGAAACATTGATATTCTAAGTGCGGTATTTTTGCAAAAAGACTGTGGGTTTTTACGCATTTATGGTAGACCGGGGGCAGAATATATTCTAAGTGCGGTGTATTTTGAACTGGTGGAATATTCTGAGTGCAGTGGTTTTGGGTATTCTAAGTGCAGTCGGGTCTGACATATGTTTTTTTGAATTTTCTAAGTGCGGGTCCGCCACGATACATCTCTTGCAAATTGAATCAAAGCCTGGGCTTGTACTATGCAGTTAAACCAGGATTATGATAGATTTGACAGGAACCTTTACAACCCAAGTAAGTTAATTGGTGTCACAAAGGTTTTGCGCATATTTTCAATTGTTTGTACGAGATTGTAAAAGAAGATAATGTTTTGAAGTCGTTTGATTTCAGAAGATTTAGGGCCTTTCAGATGCAACAGGATCACTGGATCAAACAATTGGCAGTTGAGGTGTGCTGTGGAACTTCTGGAAAAAACAATCTTATGACATTTTCTCTTAATCCCACTCTTGGCTTCCAGCTTCCAGGATAGAATGCGTTTTCAAGGTCTGGTGCTATTATGGCAAGTTTAGGCTCAAAATACAAATTAGTTGAAGAAAAACCAGCAAAAGGCAACTTGTTCATCGCTCAAAGAGCTTTGCACTTGGCTCATTTGGCTGCAGGCATTAGGGACCGATTTGGAAATTCGAGCCATGGACACCAGTGAGAAAAACTGGCATGGAGCCTTTTGAAATTTGTTATGTTAAAGGTTAAAGTATGACAGTGCAAAATGATTTTGCCCCTCCTCAAACGCCTCGGCAAAACAAGGATATTGATCTGGATTTGTACCTTGATGTGGCCAAACCTTCGGATGTAAGTTTTGATACCAGATATTTGGATGCCTTTCAATGACACTGAAGGTACTTGTACCAATCTGCATGTTGACTCTACTTGGATCGAAAGGATGGACTTTTAACAAAACCTACCGGAGGCGGTTTTTTCTCCTTGAATTCTTCAGTTTTCTCCTGTGTGTTTCACCGGCGCAGGCTTCACTTGTGTCACTCATCTCGTCCAGAAAGGCTCACCACAAGGCAGTTTCATGTCGTGATGGCTGTTGGGTGTGGTCCTGGTTCATGGTTTCATCGGTGTGCAACTTTGATTCCTTGACTCCTTGACCGCGAAATGCATCAGCACCACTGGCAACCTAGGCAGAAAGATGGTGATAGTGCTTTGACATGTTTCTTTTAAAGAGATGTAAGACGGCCGAGAACATCTAAATGTTTTGACTCTTGGGAGAATGCCGTCTTTTGTTGGGAATGAGTGAGGTCGGGAAATTTTAGATCAACTTATGTGATAGTTCATCGATTGGATTCTGGGTTTTGAAGAGATTCTGTCACCACCTCCTTGTGCTGCATGCAAGAAAAATGGTGTACCATACAACAGCGACCCTGAACACAAAAGCCTTAACTATATTTAAGCATATACATGCTGGAGCCATATGGCCATACCCAGGCTCAACATGGCTCTACATCAAAGCCAAACTCCTTTATGAGTCACTAGATATCTGCATTTTCTGACAAGGGCCGGCGTCCCATTCAGACCATTGACAGAAAACCCCTGAAACGAGTCGATGAATACCTGTTAGAGCAGAAAACTTGAAGAACCAAACATCAAATCCCAACACTCCGAAACGTGTTACTGCAGGAAAGTCAAACCATAAAACAACAACATGTCAGTGGAAACAACATGTGCTGAGAGCCCTGGGGCCCATACCCAAGATACCTGAGCCGTTTCAAACTTAAATTTCAAAGGTACACCATATACATGCAGAGAAGTGGTACGTACATGCACATATATATTTATTCATTATATGCGTATAGTTATAGTACATTTAGAAGAGGCTGGAACATGTTCCTGATGTTTGACTTTTGACAGTCGTGTTGTTTGCCTGTCGTCTGACTTGGTCTTCGCTCCTATACAGAAATCCTCCAGTTTTAAAGTGAAGATTCACCACATCATTATATCATTGAGCGCGGACGTATTCTTTTCTATAATGTCCATGTCCACCGTCTCTCCCCACATATTCTGGATTTGTGGTTTGTCAGGCCTTCAAAGATGGGAAGCGGAGCCAGCTCAATTGAAGGTGCAAAAGGATGCCAGGAACTCAGACCGTCCGGGATTTTCTTGTGAAAACATACCACCCATCATGGGGTCCATTCCTGCATCATTGCATCAAGCCGCTAAGCTCTTGTACCTGTGACACTGCAATATGGTTTTTTGAATGACAGACCCTGGTCCAAGATATCACTTGGATTGGAAGTAAGTGTTGAGCGGAAGTGGATTCAATGCTGATGGTTCAAGTTCTTAGTGAAAGTTATTTTCAGACTTCAAAAAACGTGTGCCAAAGCATTTGGCACCGACACTTTGTACTGCATCTTCTGATCACGACTAATTCGTTTCCTACACCTCGATGAAAGGGTCGGACTTTTTGGCTTGGCAATACTTGTGCACGCCCATTGCATTCCAGACACTTGTTTCTGAGCTTTGGAAGCGTCCGCTCTAATGTGACAGTGACAGCTGCTTTTCTGGTCTCACTCAAAGTCAAACCAAAGTTTTTCCATTTCATTTGCAAGTTCGGTCATGTTCGTCCTATAGTATGAATTACCACGAGCAAACAATTAGAATAGGTCCAAATCGTCTTGACTGCCAAAGTGGTTACCATGGCTTTTTCAACCAACTCGATGGCCTTAACAGTCCGTTGGGTTCTGTTTGCGGCTGGCCTTGGATCGTGGCTCCCGAGGCGAGGCACCACAGCTGCTTGTGGCAGCCAAGAATGGCCATGATTCCGTCGTCGAACGGCTCCTCGAGGCCAAGGCGGCGGTGGATGAGAAGGACAGCGAGGGCCGTGGCCTCGGACGAGGATTCAAGGGGAAAAACCTCTCGAGGGCATGGGATCGTTGTGAGAAAGTGAATGAAATGTGGATGGTTCAATTTTCTTGGTGGATATTGCTTTCAATTTTTCTGGAAAGCCTGCCAAAAGAAATGCATCAGCATTTTTTGTTGTATTTTGAATTCAGGACTCTCGGTTCCTTGTCCTCGATCTGTTTTTAGAAATAGGATTCTAGGGTCGGACTTTTTTCTATCGAAGGTTCTTGTAGGGCAGTAGTTTGGCACGCCCATCACAATCCGAAAACTGCTCCTGCGTTTCGAGAGTCTTCATTTGCTAGGTCGGCCATGTTTGGCCTGTTACATTAAATACCAGGAGCTCAGAATCAAAAAATGAGATCATTTTCAAATTATGTGGTGTCCAAATCGCATGCATATTTGCTTTCTGGAGTTGACTGCCAAAGTGGTTGACATGGCTTCAATAGATTACACAAGGCAACACGGGTTTCAACCAACTCGATGGTCCATCGGTTCCGTTGAGCCGCGGCTCCCGAGGCTGGACGCCTTTGCATCTCGCAGCAAGGTGCGGTCACGATTCCGTCGTCTGGCGGCTCCTCGAGGCCAAGGCGCCCGTGGATGCGGAGAACGAATACGGCCGTGGCCTCAGACAAAGATTGGGAGGGGAAAACCCTCTGCGGCAATGGGATCGTTGTGAGAAGGTGGATCACATCTTCATGGTTGAATTTCTTTTGGATTGTTTTCAGTTACTAATATGAAATGCCAGGAGCTACGAAGCAAAACAGGAGCGCATTGTTTCTTTCAAATTTTGGGGTGTCCCAATAGCAGGCTGATTTTTTGTTATGGAGTATGCTCAGTATGCTTGAGTTTAATGATCCAAGTCATTTTGGCTGTGCCTGACAGGGCTTTTTCAACCAACTCGATGACCTCAAGACATCTCAAAACAACACTGAGTCTAGTAGGGAGCCATTGGTGTGGCCACATTTTCCAAAACTTCGACTTTTGAGGCGCCCAAATTTTCTCAAAGTTCTTGGTTCCGTCGAGTTCTGCCTGCGGCTTGGGCTGGGGCTCCCGAGGCGACACGCCGCTGCATTTGACAGCATGGAAAGGCGCCGAGCAGATCGTGCAGCGGCTCCTCGAGGCCAAGGCGGCCCTGGATGCGAAGAACAACATGGGCCGTGGCCTCGGACGAGGATTTGGGGGGAAAACCCTCCTGAGACATGGGATCTTTAATCGAGGACGTGAATGAAATGTGGATGGTTCAATTTTCTTGGTGGATATTGCTTTCAATTTTTCTGGAAAGCCTGCCAAAAGAAATGCATCAACATTTGGTGTTGTTCTTGTGGTTCCGACTGGTTGGTTTCCTACACCTCGCTTTGCTTTTGAAACTAAGAAGTTTAGGGTTGGACTTTTTTCAGGCACGCCCATCACACTCCAAACATTTGTGTCTGAGCTTCCGAAGCGTCCATTTGAATTTGACGGCTGCATTTCTGAAAGTCTCACTCACAAGTGGAACCGAAGTTTTCCCTTTCACGTGCTAGTTCGGTCATGTTGGACCTATAATATGAAATACCAGTAGCTACGAAGAAAACAGGTGTATTGTTTCTTTTAAGATTTGGGGTGTCCCAATAATAGGCGGGTTCTTTTTTCTAGAGTTCCAGTATCTTTGAGTTTATCCAATAAATTTTGGCTGAACTCTGAACGAAATTTCTTGTTGCGAAATTCCTGCCTGGAAGTTCTCCTCTTTCCACACTCTACTGGTTGGCCAAGTGCTGCATTCCAACATTCCAAAACGTTTGCCGGAGCTTCCAACATTCGAAATGAATTCATACACCCAGGATTCTGACGTGGTTGAGATGGTTTTTTAAAACCAATTCAATTCGATGGCCCAGACACCTCAAAACTAGGTAGCCAGCTGATACAGTGCCCTTGCGAGTATGCTCATTTTGCTCTTATAATTTTAGAGCTCCGGAACCTGAAACGTGGTATTTGTGGGGATTTGAAAAAGTCGCTTGTTTCCTAGTCGTCCAATTTTTGTGGCAGGGCCATGACTCCAAGAGTATCGTTTTTATAAATGTTTCATACAGCGAACCTTCATTTTGATCGTGGAGGCGCAAAAAAAACATATATAGAAATTCATGTTGTATTTGATCTGATTCATAGATCATTTGGGTACCAGCCGACACTCTCAACGTTCTGAGGATGCCACCACTTGATGGGATACTTTCCCGCATGTTTGCAAACACTGATTTTACAAAATCACCCATAGCATCGATGTATGGTATATTATCTTTACCTACTACCATAAAAATGAACCAAATGTAGGTAAATATAGCATACATGGATGGTATGGGTCAGGTATGCAGTGGCTGGCGTAAACGCACCGGAAGCGTACACCACCCAGGCCATGTATACCGTAGCATTGAACATGTTTGCAAGTCCAAGGATACCCCCCCATCAGATGTTGCTACATTTAAAAATTCGAAATCTAGCCTAGCCTGAGTCCTGGATTAAGGGAGTGTAGCCCACGCTAACTCTTATAGCGTCCTGTTGGCTACATTGACTTTTGCTGGACTGGAATGTAGGCAGCAGCTACATGAGGCTACCTTTTTAGACAACCCCCTTGTGGAATGAGAGCGAAGGTTTGTAAAGCTAACATTTCTCTTGAAAAACCACTCTTTTTGTCGAAATTTCTCTTGAACCACCACCCTTTTGCGTCACAGAAATTTAGGTTTATGTGTTTCTTTGTCATGTTGTGTATGAAAATATGCATGACAAATTTTTCATAAGTGGAAAAAAGCTTACATATTGATACATCTCACACAGAAAAAATCGCAAAATTTCTCACTGTTAGAAGTCACAAGGTCCCAAACACATCCAAAAACACCTCTTGTAATTTTCAAAAGCGGGAAATTAAAAAAAAGAAAAAACAACGGTTTAAGCGCTTCTCGAAAAAAAACCGGTGGACACATTTTCTGCTTGGCCTCGGTGGAAGGGATATCACCGAGGCAGTTCCATTACGTAGCACTTGGGCCGGTAGATTTGACAACTTTTCCGGCCGGGCACCGTTCAGCAACATGCGCGAAATTACAATGTTCTTCGAGAAAAGCTTTCAGCAGCAGTATTCTGTGTTGTGTGTTGTTTTTCTCAGAGTTTTTATTCCCTTCGTGTTTCTGGGTTCTCTTTGCAGGCCTTTGCAGTCTCATACGCAAGTCGTGAAATTTGCACTGCAGAGGATTGTCAAATGGATGTGGCGTCCATGTAAAATGCTTTCAGAGTTGGAACATGTTTGAGTGTATCCAAGCCATCTTGACTGCTGACATGGCTAACATGGCTTCAATAGAATACCAAAACAACATGTCTCTCAACCAACTCCATGGCCTCAAGACATCTCAAAACCACAATTTTCAAGGGGCATTTGAGTGTCCACCATTTCCAAAATTTCGACTCTTGAGGCGCCAAAATTTTCTCCAAGTTTTTCTCCCTTGGTTCCATTGGGTTCTGCCTGCGGCTTGGGCCTCGGGCCTGGAGCTCCCGAGGCCGAACACCGCTGCATTTGGCCGCCGCATGGGGCCACGAATCGGTGGTCGAACGGCTCCTTGAGGCCAAGGCCGCTATGGATGCGGAGAACAACATGGGCCGTGGCCTCGGACGAAGGATTTGGGATGAAAACCCTCTTGATGCCTTGAGGCAATGGGATCCTTGTGAGGAAATGGATGAACTGTTGATGGTTCAAGTCTGTTGGTGGATGTTGTTTTCAATTTTTCTGGACCAACATTAGGTGTTTCTTGTCGCAACTACCTTTTCTGTACCCCTTTGTATGCAGACAATTTTTGTTTTGGAGCATTTTGGAGCGACCATTGCAACCCAAAATTGATTTCAAATTGCCAGCACGGTTCAATGGACCCCGACATCCTGACTGTTACCAGCCCGATAGTGTGAAATATGAAATATGTAGCTTTGATGACTTTATAGTGGTCAGTCCCACTGGATTAGTTCTTATCGTCAAATGTAGGGGTTGTTGGAATCTTTGAGTTGAAGATTTTGCAGATCCTATACTCGCAAAGTATAGGCTAGTGGCTGCTGGGTGCTGGGTGCTGGGTCCTGGGTGCTGCAATTTTAAGGTATTTGCAAGGACTTCTAAGCGTTTTGGTAGGCCAGCAGGTGACGACTCTCGACGTGAAGTTGATTTGTTTTAAAGCAAACCCCAACTGATCAAAGCCACATTTGGTTACCAAGAATTCGATCTTTGCTGCATTTGCCTTGAAACACGTTGATGGATCACACCAGGAAACAGGCTGACCATGTTTTTAAAACCTGAATCTGGATGGAAAATTGGTCGGAATTTCTGCGATCAGCTCTGCTCCCAAGTTTCTTAAAATTCAAGAGTGGGAATCACCAAAATAGAAAGATCTATGATATAGTTGAATGACCTTTAAGCTGAGGGTTTGTGATTTTTTCAGGCATCCTGTGGAAGAAAAGTGAAGACCCATGTCTTTTGGGGGGTATATAAGCTTTGGCTGAGGGGGCAATCTCTGGCAATTCATTCTTTGCCGAGTGCTTAATTTCAGTATTTCTGGAAAGTCTTGTTCTTTTTCTTCGCGCGACTGGTTCGTTTCCTACGCCTCGATTTCCTTCTGAAATTAGGAGGATTCTAGATCTTCGACTTGGACTCTTTTCCTTCAAAGATTCCAGCTTGGCAATAGATTAGGACAGCCATCACAATCCAAAGATTGTTCCTTGAGTTTCCGGAGTATCCATTCTAATCCGACATTACTTGCAGGTCTGACAGCTCCAACCCAGGTTTTTTCATTTTTCTGCTAGCTGGCTATGTGCGGCCTCTAACATGAAATACCAGGAGCAAATAAACATGTCATGGGGATTGAGGACTGTTTTCAAACTATGGGGTGTCATGCAGGCGGATTTATTTCTAGGCCTGGAGTATGTTTGAGTCTATGTAAGCTGTATTGACTGCCGACAAGGCTGACACAGCTTCAACAGAATTCAAAAGGCAACATGTTGTTCAACCAACTCCATGTGCCTCAAAACACCTCAAACATACAATGTTCCTTAAGTCTACGGAGGTTTTTGAGTGACAACAATTTCCAAAACTTCGATTCTTCTCCCCTTGCGTTCCGTCGGGCCGCAGCTCCCAAGGCTGGACACCGCTGCATTGGGCAGCCAAGAACAGCCACGTTTCGGTCCTGGAGCGGCTTCTCGAGGCCAAGGCGGCCGTGGATGCACAGGACATTTGCGGCCGTGGCCTCGGACGAGGATTTTAGGGGAAAACCTTCATGAGGCAATGGGATCCTTGTGAGGAAGTGGATGGAATGTTGATGTTTCAAGTTTTCGGTGGATATTGTTTTCAATTTTTGTGGAGAGTATCAGCCAAAACATTTGGCACTCACATTTTGCGCTTTCTTTCGCGCCTACTTTTTCTGCACCGCTTTGTATAGAAACAAATTCATTATTGACGATTTTTGTTTGGGAGGACAGTTCAGTGGACCGTGAGATCCTGATTTTTACCAGCCCGATAGTGTGAAATGTGTAGCTTTGACGACTTTATAGTGGTCAGTCACACTGGATTTGTTCTTCTCATCAAATGTAGGGTTGTTGAAATCTTTGAAGACTTTGCAGATCCTATAATCTTGTAATCACAAAGTATGGTGTAATGGGTGCTTCATTTTTTTAACCGCCCCACTTGCAAAGACTTCTAAGCGTTAGGTATGCCAGCATGTTGCGACTCTCCATGTGCAATTGATTTCTTGAAGCAAACCCAACTGATCAAAGTCACATCTGGTTAGCAAGAATTCATAAGAATTCTATGTTTGCTGCATTTGCCTTAAGTTGCAGTCGCGAGAGAATTACGCAAATCTCATTTCAGCCACCACGACTTCATGATGCACCGAGTTGCGTGAGAAGTACGTAAATCTCATTTCAGTAAGTTTAAGTAAAAGCTGCGTGAAATCAACCCATCATTGCACTCTTTCAAGAGATTGAAGGTCGTAGCTGAAGCAACAGCCTTGGCCTCACCGGCTCCGGTCCACCGAGGCCGGACACCCTACGACCTGGCGAAGGAGTTTGGCCACCAGCAAGTGATGGGCCTCTTGCATCCGGTGCCCCAGCCAAAAGTAGTGGAGGAATGAGGAATGTGATGAATTTAAGAAAAAAGCCTGAGGCAGTCAAACACTTTGATTCGTGACCTTGTTGTCAAAGGCTTGCCCCATCCATGGCAGAAGATATGAAATAATATAAGATAAAATAACACCGATAGCTCCCGAAGGGCTTATGAAGTATGCAGCAAACAGCCTTAGTTACGTTGACAAAACGTGGTCTTTGAAGACAACTAATGTTCCAGTGAGTCATGGCGATAGTCGAGCCCAAATTGCTCATTTCCCTGCTGCCGCCATTCTGCGCTGCTGCCTGCACCGCTGGCGCTAGGGCTGGTGTTGGGACATTGGAGCTTTACGTGGCGAGTGTTGGAAGTCGGATGAAGTGTCCACAAGCAAGTAAGCTCGCTGATCTTTTGAACGAAGAGAGCCTTCGACAAAGGTCATTGCAAATCCAGGATCAGGGTTGATGGAGCTGGCAACTCTCCAGTTGATGAAGCCGGAAGCCCCGCAGAAAGTTACCAGAGTCCGCAGGTTGCGTTTCATGTGCTTCCTGTCTCTTCTCCACTGAGAGACGTGCCTGAGAAAGACGGAAAAGGACCCCAAGCCGACAAGCATCCGACAGATGTCAAGGACACGAAGTGGCAAGAAGGCCTGGCGCATGAATCAGCCATGAATGCGCAGATAGGTGGTAAACCGGGCGGAGCACACCCATTGTAAGACCCGTGGGTGCTGCATCAGGTCAAATTATGTCTGGAGATGGTCTGTGTCGAGGCCAGGTTTTCTAATCTGAATTTCTCACAAGGCAATGCGATCAGCACCTGACAGCTGTGCTTCAAATCGACAAGAGTGCTAGTGACTTGATGACGCCAAAAAGAGGATAGAGGTACAAGTGATATTGATGTTGATGGGTGCAAAGACTTGTTGTCACTTGTTGTTGGAGAATCTTTCATGCGCATTTGCTCTACAGTACGGCATCAAGGGCATGGACAATCCCTTTCGTCTTCATCAATTCATATGCCGCCTCCATTGCGAAGCATTGGGCAGCCCTTGGGTTTGGACAAAGTCACCCCAGTTCGACAGCCTTTCGGATCGCGATCCTCGCATCACTTAACAGCAAATCGCAAACACAACCAACCACCACCAAAAGACCACCAGATGGAATGGCCGAAGGCTGGTGCACACAGCACACAATCTCTACGAAGCGGGTTCCAATTGACCTACAAAAAACAAATGGCAACCAGCGCAACAGCTTGAGGCAACCCCCAGGAAAAGGTGCGACCAACCATCAAACGATGCAACTGCTGTGCCAAGAGGCTTCAAAGACCCCACATTCCTAAAATCAAGCATGACATAACATGACCAAAGTCCTAAAATAAGGATTTAAAGTTATGAAGTTAACATGCTTGTGGCCTTTCAACATTCATCATCAATTGTCGCAAGAACACCATCGCTAGCAACAGTGGTGATATTAGATGTGAAAGAACTTCTAGCATTGTATGAAAAAGACGGAGTGAAACTGGAACCAATTTCTTAGACTACAGAATGTGTGCGGTTTCTCTGTGCATAGTTTTGACTTGGCGACACTTGTGAGTTGTTACAAGCTTAGCATGGATGCCATCATACATCAGGCAATTCTTGCAAAAAGCATCTCTTAAACGGAGATCCAAAGTGAGGTCACCAATCGTTCCCAATTTTGAAAACTTTTGCAATTGCTTCCTTTGGGTACATTTTTCAAACCTTCAGAAACCTACCAAAAAAACGCAACTTTTGGCTAGATTCCAAAAAATTTAAAGTGCTTGGATTTTGATTCTGTATGGACCCACAGTTTTTCATCATTCTATTTTCAAAATAATCACTACTCGATTTGCTTGCTTCCTTCGGATTCGTTTTGAGGTCACCGATGTCCATTTTTAGGCGTGCCGTCACATGTCAGGCAGTTCCGGAGGTGTCGAAGCCTGCCGATGTGGAAGCTGAGCCCGAGGAGCCGTCGGGTCACGTGATACATAGAGAAATGACATACTCAATCCATGGAAAGTAACACCTCATCTTCTACCTCATCCCTGGGATACATTTTTGGACAGGAATGAAAGAACATACATTTATCCACAAACTCCGGAGATCAAAGATTGAACTAAGTTCTGGGCCTGAAATTAGTCATCTTAGTTTGCATTCACAAAAGAGAGACTTTAAAGATCATCATCGTTCCAGAGGCAATGTTTTGGCAACACGAAACAGCCAAAAATTCATTAAGATCTTTCAAACATACATTCAAACATATGGGAAACAGTTCGGAGTTCGTCTCTTGGTGAAGTGCTGTTTTTTTTTTTCAGATTCATCAAGTCAAAAGTTGTTTGACTTGTGTCTGACTTCCGATCAAGTCACAACCCCACAAAACTTCCGCCTTCTGCCTTGGTGAATTCTTAACACCAGGAAGCCAAGGATGATGTGGCTGAGGTGGCTGTGGGGGAAGCAGTAAACTGTGTATGCTTCAGTTTTTGCCTGCCTGCATGCCAACCAAAATGCTGACTTTGGTGTTTGCCCTTCAACTGGATATCAGTTTCAATGGGAATTTTCAATATTTTTTTTATTATCATGTCGCAGCTATGCAAAGTCTGCAGATTTTGCTCGAAGAGAAGATTTTCCAAACCTCTGCTTCCAAAGGCAGACAAAGCGGAGGCAGAAGGATGCCAAGATCCCAGACATTTGTTTTTTCTTCCCTGAGATAAATTTGATCGATCATCTTGTTTTTTGGAAGCGTAGTTTGCTGTTTTGTTGCCACAATCTTGAGCTGAGCACTTGTTGGCACTATCATAAATTAAAGTCCTCCAAGGCAGGGTCAGGGTCCATAAATAGAAACTACTTTGGGTAGATGCCATGTGCCAAAAACAGAGGCACAACTATATGTAAGACATGTCATGTCGTCATGCTGGCTTTGTGGGGCTTGATGCTTTTGCTGGATGCCTTCCTTGCAATACTTGCTTTTACCTTTTCCCCGTTCCCGTTTCCTTTCTTGTTGTACCTCTTTGTATATCATAGATATATAGTCATTTATATTTGTTCATTATGTTATATCTCTATTTGAGTGTGTTCGAGCTTCGCATGTTGTCCTGAGCTTTTCCATCTTCAAACAGATTGAGTAGTGACTTCATGCCTGTTTTGCATTTTTTCAATCTCTTGCATGTTTCTTCCAATTTGCTGTCTCGAAGCTCTTCAAACATGTCTATGCACCACTTCTTTGCACACGATCAGCTGCATCACATCTTTGACTTGAATGGGATCCGAGGTCAAGACATCCTGGAAGCAGCCAAGGAAAACCGAGTAGGAGCCATAAGACATTTTCTTCGCAGCGACGTGAACTCCGTGCAGAAGACAGATGAAAAGGGTACGGGTCTCAAAGATGCTGCCGGAGTACCGTCAAGCTTCGGTGGATGCAAAAAAAACCTTGACATGATGCAGTGGCATGCAATGGCCTGGAGTACTTTCGTTCCATTTTCTTGTGCCATGCTTTGACTTCAAGGTGGAATTCTTTTGAATTCTAAGATTTATATGACAGTTTGTATACAAGCAGCACTGATACGGGTGTGTCTTTTGCAAAAACTACGCTGCCTATCGAAATTGACATGGATGAATGATGAAAGTAGAACTTGTTTTGTACTTTTGTCGGTGGGGAAGTGAGTCCGTTCGAAGGCTTTCCTGTGCACAAATATCACCTTCTAAAAAAAAAAACTTTTTTGTATGTGCGCTGATGGATTTTTATGGCCAATTTCAAGATGTCATGCGAGTGGGATAAGGTGACAAGAGATAAGGTCAGATGAAATGAGGTGAGGTGAGATCAGGCGAGAAGATTGATAGTCTGCTTGCGGCTTGGCCCTGGGGCCGCGGCTCCCGAGGCCTCACACCGCTGCATTTGGCAGCTGAGGAGGGTCACCTCGGGGTCGTCGAGCGGCTTCTCGAGGCCATGGCAGCAGTGGATGCGAACAAAAAAATCTGCCGTGGCCTCGGACGAGGATTTGAAGGGGGACACCCTCTTAAAGCAATGGGATTGTTGGGAAGACGTGGATGACATGTTGATTCGGTTATATTCGATTCATGATTCCGGTTTTCGGTGAATGTCGGTCTCAGTTTTTGTGGAACACGTGCCAAAACGATTTGCACCAACATGTTTTGTTGTATTTTGTGATCAGGACTGTATGGTTTCCTTCTCCTCGATCTGTTTGTAGAAATAGGATTTTAAGGTCGGACTTTTTTCAATCGAAGGCTTTTGTTGGGCAACAATGGAGAGGTGTTTTGGCTGGTGTCTTTGATTTTGGGTAACCTAGCTTGTGAACATCATGAAAATAAAGGCTCAGGTGATCTTTGGGAATTTTTGGTAGGTAAGTCTTGCTTGAGGTTTCCATGACGATTTATCACATGCAACGCTCCCTTAGGAGATAAACGGCAGCGATTAACAAAAATGCTGATTTGAATTTATACACGGTTTTGGCCTGAACATGAGCACATGGACCAAAGAAACAAGTAACGAAATCAATTTATCTATGTTTTGACAGGCGACATGGGTGCAATAGAATACCAAAAGCAACAGTGGTTTTCAAACAACTCGATGGCCTCAAGACATCTCAAAACCAACATGTTCATCAAAGGAAGTTTAGATGAGAAACTTCCGATATACGAACGACATCCCAGTAAAGTTAAGTCAAGTAGAGTAGTGTCAAGTAGAGTAGAGTCAAGTAGAGTAGAGTCAAGTAGAGTAGTGTCAAGTGGACTAGAGTCAAGTTGAGTAGTGTCAAGTAGAGTAGTGTCAAGTAGAGTAGAGTCAAGTAGAGTAGAGTCAAGTAGAGTAGTGTCAAGTGGACTAGAGTCAAGTAGAGTAGTGTCAAGTAGAGTAGTGTCAAGTAGAGTAGAGTCAAGTAGAGTAAGTCAAGTAGAGTAGAGTCAAGTAGAATAGTGTCAAGTAGAGTAGTGTCAAGTAGAGTGGTGTCAAGTAGAGTAGTGTCAAGTAGAGTAGTGTCAAGTAGAGTAGGTCAAGTGGACTAGAGTCAAGTAGAGTAGTGTCAAGTAGAGTAGAATCAAGTAGAGTAAGTCAAGTAGAGTAGAGTAAAGTAGAGTAGTGTCAAGTGGACTAGAGTCAAGTAGAGTAGTTTCAAGTAGGGTAGTGTCAAGTAGAGTAGTGTCAAGTAGAGTGGAGTCAAGTAGAGTAGTGTCAAGTGGACTAGAGTCAAGTAGAGTAGTGTCAAGTAGAGTAGTGTCAAGTAGAGTAGTGTCAAGTAGAGTAGTGTCAAGTAGAGTAGGTCAAGTGGACTAGAGTCAAGTAGAGTAGTGTCAAGTAGAGTAGTGTCAAGTAGAGTAGTGTCAANACATGTTCTTCCGAATTATATAGTTTTAACCTTTTGAAACTTCCGGCGCCGCCTCGTGCGGCTATACTGGTAAAGTCTACGGATGAGTTTGACTGGCCACACTTTCTAAAGCTTCGACTTTTGAGGTGCGAAAAGGGTCTCAAAATTTTTCTCCCCTTCGTTCCTTTGGGTTCTGCTTGCGGCTTGGCCCTGGGGCCGCGGCTCCTGAGGCGGCACACCGCTGCAATACGCAGCCCAGAAAGGCCACACTTTGGTCGTCGAGCGGCTGATCAAGGCCAAGGCAACGTTGGACTATGGCTGCCGTGGCCTCGGACGAGGGATTTTGGGAGGGAAAACTTCTTGTGAGGATCTTGAGGCAATAGGATCTTTACGTGAGGAAGTGGATGAAACGTTGATTCAATTCATGATTCAAGTTTTCAGTGCATGTCGTTTTCACTTTTTGTGGAAAACATGCCAAAACGACTTTCACGAACATGGACCAAAGAAACAAGTAACGAAATCAATTTATCTATGTTTTGACAGGCGACATGGCTTCAATAGAATACCAACAGCACACTTTCTAAATGCTTCGATTTTTTGAGGTGCGAAAAGGATCTCAGAATTTTTCTCCCCTTCGTTCCGTTGGGTTCTGCTTGCGGCTTGGCCCTGGGGCCCCGGCTCCCGAGGCTTCACACCGCTGCATTTGGCAGCTGAGGAGGGTCACCTCGGGGTCGTCGAGCGGCTTCTCGAGGCCAGTGTCGAGAACATTAACCGCCGTGGCCTCGGACGAGGACTTGAGGGGGGACACCTTCTTGAGGCAAAGGAATCGTTGTGAGGAAGTGGATGAAATGTTGATTCAATATGTTTTCATTTTTTTGTGGATATTCATTTCACTTTTGTGTGGAAAACATGCCAAAACATTTCGTTCCATCATTTTTTGTTTTATTCTGTGATCAGAACTGTTTTGTTTCCTTGTCCTTGATCTGTTTTTTGAGATAGGAGTAGACTTGTTTTCTATCGAAGGCTTTTGTTGGGCAATAGATTGACATGTTCATCACAATCCAAAGATTCTTTAGTTTCCGGACGTCCAATATGACAGAATTTTTTAATTGCAGGTTTCATGACTGGCACGAACGTTTTTTGTTTTATGTGCTACTATAGCCTATAGTTGGTAGTTCGGCTATGTTAGGCATCTAACATGAAATACGAGGAGCAAAGAAACAGGTCTGTTTTGAAATTGTGTGGTGTCCCAATTATAGGCGGATGTATTTTCAAGAGTTGGAGTATGTTTGAGTTTATCCAAGCCATTTTGACTAGAATACCGAGGGCACTATGCTTTTCAAACGGCTCGATGGCCTCAAGACATCACAATGTTCATATTGAGTTCAGTGAGCAGCTTCAGTGGCGACATTTTCCAAAATTTTGACTTTGCAGGTTCCCAAATTTTCAGAATTTTCTTCCTTCGTTCCGTTGGGTTCTGCCTGCGGCTTGGCCCTGGGGCCGTAGCTCCTGAGGCGCCACACCGCTGCGTTTAGCAAGGGTCGTGAAGCGGCTTCTCCAGGCCAATCCGAAGGACAATATGCGCCGTGGCCTCGGAGGAGGATTTGAGGGGGGGGATCGTTGTGAGGAAGTGTTGTTATTTATCACCACTAAGGCATACCGATACCCTGACATGCAACGTACTGTTGCTTAGTGGCTCAAGAGAAAAAGGAGCTGCTTAGCGGTGTTTGGGCTTGGAACCGGTATAACAACAGGTTATCAGCCGTAGGTCTCTTGCTAAGCTAAGCCATGGATGGTATCGATACTGAATTGGTTCTAAGTGAAGAAGCATTCCGATCAATGGATTGCAAGTGGCCAATATATGCCAATATCCCATTTGGAGGACAAAACAATCCCCCAGTATCAATGCAGAATCTTCCTCCTGGTGCTAATGTGACATTGAGACGAGTCAACCCAGCGGGTGTTGCAGACAGGGAACTGGCTAGGCTACAATTTGCGCAACAGATCAACTCGATCAGTATGACCACAGGTAGGCCTATTTCAGTCGTTGAACAACTCGCCGAGACAGCACACAGAACAAGAGTTGAAGAAGTCGAAGCAATCATGAGCAGTCACTACAGTAATGAAATGAGGAGAATTGAAATAGAAGCTACATGCACGACCTCTAGCTATGAAGCCAGATGCCTTTCAGAAATGAGTGAGCTGCGCCAAAGTGCAAGCCGTGCTGACATAGGCAATCATGAGAACATGGTCGGTCAACACTACCACGTACTGGCTTGAAGGGATCAAACAATCCAACAGTTGAGGACGGAATTAGCAGTAGCACAGAACCAATTGCAAAGAGTGTCGCAATCTGAAGCAGTTGCAAAACAACTAGCCGACGAGATGAACGTCGCAAGAGTCCAGGTAGCATCAATGGAGTCGTCACTTCAAAAGACGATAGACGATGTGAAGGCAGAATTTGAGCAAAGGGAAGTACATCTCCAAAAGATGTGCAGGCTCATGCCGATACCATATCAATCCACAAGAATAGGATAGCTGCCCAGATTAAAGAGATGGCGGAGCAAAATGCCCTTATCACTGAAAGCAGTGAAAAGCAACGAAGCATGTACAATGACCACCAAGCTGTTAGAGTAGAGATACATGAAAGTCAAAATCTCAAAGACGAACTGCTGCAGAGGAACATCGAGATTCCTAGACTCGGAGCAGAATTATAGATGCAGTGCCCAAAGGTAGCCCCGCAAGAGAACCCAGAGGGAGTACATCCATGACACCGAAGAATCAAGTGTGCACAGTCGTTGCAAGCAATGGTCAAATCAATGCTTTCGTCCAGCGGGGAAACGCCAAACTGCCAGTTCGTTTGTGATCATGACCCTGTAGGACCACATGACCTGTGTTTCACAAAGCGTCGGAAGAAGCATGGGGGGGACTCGCCAAGTTTTACAATGGTACCATCAACACCGGCCAGGAACTTTCGTGTAAAGTGGTTAGGAGACACCGGAATTGACCAAGACATTGTAGATGAAAATATTCAGTTGTAGAGCAAGGTAAGGTTCATGAGTTCATGAAGAAGAAGATACCCTGACATCATGAACAGCCAACGGTCCAGTAACCACCAACATTGCAGTGGATACCAATTTGCCGGGATTGGAAGGTTTCTCACCATATTTCTCAAAAGTTCACCACCGGCATTGTCCATCGGCCAAAGATGACTTTGTTTGGGGCAAAGATAACAATCCATTGTTAGTTAGACCGGATGGCCAAATCGTTGAATTCAGAATGAACAGCATGTTGGTATCTCTTTTGGCAAACATTCGTCAGCAAGATACGGCTATTGGACTGACTTCGGGATACTATTGAGAAGATTCATGACCACATCAACCCTGGCAGGTTTGCATTGGCAGCATCAGACATCGAAGGTGACGAAGAAGGTCAGCCACCTCCAGTGAGAGCCAGGCGCCTGCAGAAGACGAGGCTCGAGTTCATGGGAACAAGACAGAAGCAGAGTTGAGGGCAGAAGCCAAGTCAAAGCAGCATGTGTACACACATCGGCCGAAGAATCCGTATTGTGATGTATGCAACAGATCTAAATTGCTCAAGCACTATGCTCGCAAGACCGAGGGTTCTCGTCACGTAAGTGCTTCGGTGACCACATTGTTGCAGACTTCGTTCTCATCCGAAGGCCAGTCGAACAGGGTATTGATGGACAGAATTATATGTTGGTTATCAAAGACATTTATTCTCAATATCGTTTTGCATATCCAGTCGAAAGGAGAGAGTATGAAGAAGTCATGAAAGGAATATCTCATTTTCTCACGTCAACAGACACAGTTGGGATTGCATACACGGATAATGCCAGAGAATTCATCAAAGCCTTTGAAGAGCTCAAGATTGATCATCAGACGTCCATCAATAAAGTATCTTGATTCGACCAAGTCAGTCGTGGAACGTGAAGCCCGAACACTTATCGAAGGAACCAGGATCAACCTCAACCATTCAGGTATGCCTCTTTCTTTTGTGGCCATACGCAGTTAGACATCATTTGCCATGGCGCTGAACACCTCCAAGCACATGTCTGGAGCCATATAGCAAACAGTTGCCATGCGGTCCGGTCCATTCCTGCATGGTCCCGTCCATCTAGGAAACAGCGTTGCAATGCGGCCCCGTCCATACTAATGAGCATGCTTGCGGGCGCTGCAATGATCTTTGGAATAAAATGCGGCGATGGGGCAAAGTTCTGGACACAGAAATGGTGCCGATTTTTGCGATCAAAACTGCCATGGATTCTTGTTCCCTCATAGTGCGGCCGGAAATATGCAACTGTACTTCCCCATGTGGGTTGTTAGATTGGCATGCCAGCCACATTTACCTTTTCGTACGATTGCAGATATACACGGGAGAAAGTTATACGATAACCTGCTGCAGGCAAGTGAAACCTATTGTGTTGTGCCGTATACCTCGACGCGCTGCCAACCTTGTGTGGGTTTCTGCTCGCCTTTTTTTACCGATTTTTCGGAGCCTAAAACGGAGCCAACAATTAGGCCCAAAACTGGGCCCCTAAAGCTAAATTGTGTATTGGGGGCAAAGTTGTTGGTCCCATATTTTGGCGCTGCTTTTAAGCCTAGGATGTGAGCCGAAATTGCGCAAACTTATGAACAGGGCCAGCGAAAAATTGGAAGCTGGAACGCAGCCAAACTCGTGGCAAGGGCCCGCAGCAACAAGTCATCATTGAAACTAGTCTGAAGATTCCGGATGTTGATTTTGAAGTATATTGCTGCTTGCCACTGCGTGCAACTATCGTGAGGTACATCGCAACACATATATGCNAACGGAGCCAACAATTAGGCCCAAAACTGGGCCCCTAAAGCTAAATTGTGTATTGGGGGCAAAGTTGTTGGTCCCATATTTTGGCGCTGCTTTTAAGCCTAGGATGTGAGCCGAAATTGCGCAAACTTATGAACAGGGCCAGCGAAAAATTGGAAGCTGGAACGCAGCCAAACTCGTGGCAAGGGCCCGCAGCAACAAGTCATCATTGAAACTAGTCTGAAGATTCCGGATGTTGATTTTGAAGTATATTGCTGCTTGCCACTGCGTGCAACTATCGTGAGGTACATCGCAACACATATATGCCACTGGTTTATACACGCACACACACACACAGTATATACCCTGACATGCAACGTAGTGTTGCCTAGTGGCTCAAGGGACAAAGGGCCGCTTAGCGGTGTTTGGGTTTGGGACCGGTATAATAACAGGAAGTGCATGAAATGTTGATTCAATTTTTTCAATTTTTTGGTGGATATTCTTTTCCCTTTTGTGTGGAAAACATGCCAAAACATTTCGTTCCAACTTTTTTGTTGTATTTTGTGATCAGAAGTGTTTCGTTTCCTTCTCTTCGATCTGTTTTTCGAAATAGGGCTTTAGGGTCGGACTTTTTTTATCGAAGGCTTTTGTTGGGCCATAGTTTGGGATGTTCATCGCAATCCAAAGATTCTTTAGTTTCCCGAGTGTCCAGTATGACAGAAAATTTAATTGCAAGTCTCATGACTGCAACCAAAGTGTTTCTGTCTTCTCTGCTAGTTGGTAGTTCGGCTATGTTCGGCCTCTAACATGAAATACCAGGAGCAAAGAAACAGGTCACGGGCATTGAGGATTGTTTTCAAAATTGTGGTTTCCCAATCGCGGGCGGATATATTTTCCAGAGTTGGAGTATGTTTGAGTTTATCCAAGCCATCTTGAGTAGAATACCGAAGGCAACAGTGGTTTGCAACCAACTCGACGGCCTCAAAACATCACAATTTTCATATTGAATTCAGTGAGCAGCTTTAGTGGCGACATTTTCCAAAACTTTGACTTTTGAGGTGCCCAAATTTTCAACATTTTCTCCCCTTCGTTCCCTTGGGTTCTGCCTGCGGCTTGGCCCTCGGGCCGCCGCTCCCGAGGCGAGACGCCCCTGCACTACGCAGCCCGCAGCGGTCACGTTGGGGTCGTCGAGCGGCTTCTCAAGGCCATGGCAGCAGTGGATGCGAACAAAGACTTCTGCCGTGGCCTCGGACGAGGATTTGAGAGGGGACACCCTCTTGGCAATGGAATCGTTGTGAGGAAGTGGATGAAATCTTGATTCGATTCATGGTTCAAGTTTTTGGTGGATATTCTTTTCACTTTTTGTGGAAACCATGCCAAAATATTTTAGCTTTTGTTGTATTTTGTGGTCAGGACTGTATCGTTTCCTTCTTTCTCCTCGATCTGTTTTTCCCCAATAGCGATAAGCTTGGGGTCTTACATGCATAAGGCGGCAGGGCGCCGCGCATGCAGCGGAAAAAAAATCCATTCAGGATGTCTCGGTCATGTCTCGGTCTTGTCTTGGTTTCGTCTATGTTTTGTCTCGCTGATGTCTGGGTCGTGTCTCGGTCTTCTCTCTCTTTTTTTGGTGATGTCTTGGTGTTGTTTTGGGGATCTTTCAGTGATGTGTGACGTCTCGGGCATGTTTCGGTGAAGTCTCCGTGATGTGTGGTGATGGTGCTGTGATGTTTTGATGATGAGTGGGTGATAGTGATAGTTTTCCTGCATATTTCTTTTGGCGCCCGTGAACAAACCAGACTTGCGGCATGGACAGTAAGGATTGCTGTTTGATATTTCTTTGCTATCGGGGTTGTATGCAGGGCTGATCTGAAATAGGGCTTTAGGTTCGGACTTTTTTTCTATCAAAGGCTTTTGTTGGGCAATAGATTGACATGTTCATCACAATCCAAAGATTCTTTAGTTTCCCGAGTGTCCAGTATGACAGAAAATTTAATTGCAAGTCTCATGACTGCAACCAAAGTGTTTCTGTCTTCTCTGCTAGTTGGTAGTTCGGCTATGTTCGGCCTCTAACATGAAATACCAGAAGCAAAGAAACAGGTCTGTTTTTTTTGAAATTGTGTGGTTTCCCAATCGCGGGCGGATGTATTTTCCAGAGTTGGAGTATGTTGAGTTTATCCAAGCCATCTTGAGTAGAATACCGAAGGCAACAGTGGTTTGCAACCAACTCGACGGCCTCAAGACATCACAATGTTCATATTGAGTTCAGTGAGCAGCTTCAGTGGCGACATTTTCCAAAACTTTGACTTTTGAGGTGCCCAAATTTTCAACATTTTCTCCCCTTCGTTCCCTTGGGTTCTGCCTGCGGCTTGGCCCTCGGGCCGCCGCTCCTGAGGGGACACGCCACTGCACATGGCAGCCCTGACGGGCCACGACGGGGTCGTCGAGCGGCTTCTCGAGGCCAAGGCAACGGTGGAAGCCAAGAGCGCAGTCGGCCGTGGCCTCGGACGAAGGATTTGGAAGGGGGGATCGTTGTGAGGAAATTGCTGCAATGTTGATTCGATTCATTGTTCAAGTTTTGGTGGCTTTCGTGCTCACTTTTTGTGGAAAACGTGCCAACACAACTTGCAACACCAATTTTGTTGTATTTTGTGATCAGGACTGTATCGTTTCCTTCTCCTCGATCTGTTTTTTGAAGTAGGATTGGGGTCGGATTTTTTTGTATCGAAGGCTTTTGTTGGGCAATAGATTGACATGTTCATCACAATCCAAAGATTCTTTAGTTTCCCGAGTGTCCAGTATGACAGAGAATTTAATTGCAAGTCTCATGACTGCAACCAAAGTGTTTCTGTCTTCTCTGCTAGTTGGTAGTTCGGCTATGTTCGGCCTCTAACATGAAATACCAGGAGCAAAGAAACAGGTCACGGGCATTGAGGATTGTTTTCAAAATTGTGGTTTCCCAATCGCGGGCGGATATATTTTCCAGAGTTGGAGTATGTTTGAGTTTATCCAAGCCATCTTGAGTAGAATACCGAAGGCAACAGTGGTTTGCAACCAACTCGACGGCCTCAAGACATGCCAAAGCCACAATGTTCCGGACCTCTAGTGAGGAGTTTGAGTGGCTACATGTTCCAAAACATCGACTTTTGAGGTGCCAAAATTTTCTCAAAGTTTTTCTCCCCTTCATTCCCTTAAGTTCTGCCTGCGGCTTGGCCCTCGGGCCGCCGCTCCCGAGGCAAAACACCGCTGCATTTGGCAGCTGCGCACGGCCACGTTTCGGCCGTCGAGCGGCTTCTCGCGGCCAAGGCAGCGGTGGATGCGGAGCACAACGATGGCCGTGGCTCGGACGAGGATTTGGGGGGGAAACCTGCTGGGGATGAAATGTTGATGGTTCACATTGAATTGAAAGTGTTCCAGTGTGCTAAAACATTTAGCGCCATGTTCTTTGTTATCATGATTGTGTCGTTTCCTACACCTCAATTTGCTGTCGAGAAATAGGACTTGAGGGCCGGACTTTGCTCTTGACATTTCCCTTTCTGCACTTCTCACTGGCAAGTCGAACCAAAGCTTTTACATTACATTTCACTGTCATTTTAGCTATGTTCGGCCTCCAACAATTGAGGATTGGTCTTAAATTTTGTGGTGTCCCAATTACGGGCAGATATATTTCCCCAGATAGAATTTAGCTAAGAGGGGTGACGAACCACTTTGGCGGGGTGCCATTGCTGGGTGCCATGGCTGAGTGCCACCGTGGCCATCGCTGGGCGCTATTGTAGGGATTGCTGGCCATCTTGACTATATACCGAAGGCAACAGTGGTTTGCCACCAACTTGATGACCCCATCAAAGAATCTCAAACCCGCAATGTTTATGAAGTCCAGGGAAGAGTTTGAGTGGCTACATTTTCCAAAACATCGACTTTTGAGGTGCCAAAATTTTCTCAAAGTTAAGTTCTGCCTGCGGCTTGGCCCTCGGGCTGCCGCTCCTGAGGCGACACACCGCTGCATAAGGCAGCCCGGGAGGGCCACACTTTGGTCGTCGAGCGGCTTCTCGAGGCCAAGGCAGCGGTGGATACGAAGAACGACAGGGGCCGTGGCCTCGGACGAAGGATTTGGAAGGGGGGATCGTTGTGAGGAAATTGCTGCAATGTTGATTCGATTCATTGTTCAAGTTTTGGTGGCTTTCGTGCTCACTTTTTGTGGAAAACGTGCCAACACAACTTGCAACACCAATTTTGTTGTATTTTGTGATCAGGACTCTATCGTTTCCTTCGATTCTCCTCGATCTGTTGTTTGAAGTAGGATTTGGGGTCGGACTTTTTTCTATCGAAGGCTTTTGTTGGGCAATAGATTGACATGTTCATCACAATCCAAAGATTCTTTAGTTTCCCGAGTGTCCAGTGTGACAGAAAATTTAATTGCAAGTCTCATGACTGCAACCAAAGTGTTTCTGTCTTCTCTGCTAGTTGGTAGTTCGGCTATGTTCGGCCTCTAACATGAAATACCAGGAGCAAAGAAACAGGTCACGGGCATTGTGGATTGTTTTCAAAATTGTGGTTTCCCAATCGCGGGCGGATATATTTTTCAGAGTTGGAGTATGTTTGAGTTTATCCAAGCCATCTTGAGTAGAATACCGAAGGCAACAGTGGTTTGCAACCAACTCGACGGCCTCAAGACATGCCAAAGCCACAATGTTCCGGACCTCTAGTGAGGAGTTTGAGTGGCTACATGTTCCAAAACATCGACTTTTGAGGTGCCAAAATTTTCTCAAAGTTTTTCTCCCCTTCATTCCCTTAAGTTCTGCCTGCGGCTTGGCCCTCGGGCCGCCGCTCCCGAGGCAAAACACCGCTGCACGAAGGAGCCGCACGCGGCCATGTTTCGGCCGTCGAGCGGCTTCTCGAGGCCAATGCAGCGGTGGATACGAAGAACGACAGGGGCCGTGGCCTCGGACGAAGGATTTGGGGTCGAAACCCTGTAGAGGCAATGGGATCTATGTGTGAAGAAGTGGATGAAATGATAGTGAAATGATGTGAAATGTTGATAGTTCAAAATTTGGTTTTATATTTGTTGTTTAGTTTCAAAACACTTGCCCCAATGCTTGGTGTGTTTCGTCCCGTTTATGTTTTCTTCAGCCCTTTGTCTACAAACAAGAAAGTTTCTGTTGACAATTGTCAGCATGGCAGTATTTTGGAGCGACCCTTGCAATCCCTGACATCCTCACTTTTACCAGCCCGATAGTGTGAAATGTGTAGCTCTAATAACTTTATACTGGTCAGTCACATTGGATTAGTCCTTCTGGGGTGGGTTTGATTTGGTGAAATTTGAGTTGAAGATTCTGAAGATTGTATGATCACAAAGCTGTGCAGTGTGCTGCATTCTTTTTGTGAGCCGCCTCATTTCCAAGCACTTCCAAGCATGAAGCAAAATCCGAACTGACCAAAGTCACATCTCGTTCGCAAGAATTTGTTTTTCTCTGAAATTTGAAAGACGTTGATGGATCACGCCAGAAAATATCCACCATTTCTAGACGTGATTCTGGGTGGAACACTGCTCCGATTGGAACACCAAAATAGAGGGATACTGAAGGCCCTAAGCTGTTTGGGTGGTTTTCCGGAACCTTGCGGCAGAAAAGTGAAGACCCATGTGAAGCCTGAAACTCTTTTTGGTGGTTAGCTTTGGCTGAGGGGGGGGATCTCTAGAAATTCATTCTATGACAGAGCGGTTGGTTTCAACAATTTGAATTTGGTTTCATCCATCACGTCATGAGCTGCACCGAGTTGCAGTTGCGAGAGAAGTAGGCAAATCTCATTTCACTGCACGGCCCACCGAGGCAAGACACCCTCCGAGCTGGCGGAAGATACTGGCCATAAATGGATGGTTGACCTGTTGCATGCGGTGCCTCAGCGGAAAGCAGTTGAAGACAGTGAAGAAGTTATATAATCCAAAAAACACCTGAGGCAGTAAAAGAGTAACCTTTGATTCATGACCTTGTTGGCAACTCGATGAGACATATAAAAGCAAGGGAAAAATAACTCCCCATGGACATGTGCGATGTGCAGCCACCAGTCTTAGTTCAAAAAAGCGATCTTTGAAGACCCTGATGTTCCGGTGAGTCATGGCAATTGTGTGCTTGCCACTTCTCGTTTCGCTGCTGGTGTCTCCTGCTGCCACTGCTGCTACGCTGGGGCTAGTGCTTTTGGTGGTTGGGATATTGGTGATGGTGTTGCTGATTCCTTCATGGTCGCACGTACGCACATAGCGCATCTCAGCGCATCTCATCCCTTGCAAAACGACAAGGAATCAGGAAACCCTAAAGGGGTATTTTGCAAAATAAGCCGACAATCTTTTTTTTACAACTTCATTTGAATAGCACCAGCATTTTCATGTCACACCTGCTGAATATGTACTTCCTTTCATATCACAACTTGTTCATAGTTATTCGGTAACGATAAAAGATCCGATAAGACCGTTGTTCTCTTTCAACTCTTGGACTCGGTTTGCGTGTATTGGGAGTATTTTGAAGTCAGGTCTTTGTATCCCTGCTCAGTGGAAGAACATGCCGCTGCATCTCCGCTGCAATGTCCTTGCGGGAAACCGGCTTTGGTTGTTTTTAACGTGGGCAAACGGGCAGTGCAGGATGGAACGAGGTTGACATGATGCATATTTTTCCATTTTTGTGTCAAGAAGCATCAAGAAGCTAGTGTAGCAATCTTTCTGAAAAACACTCAATCGCCTCTCGATGCCACCGGAGTGACACCACAGTGACGTGGAAGACCTGAGGCAGTTCTTCTAAAGAAAGATCCATCAAGGAGTTGAAGGAGGAAGCTGAGAGCTTCGGCTGGAGTGCTGAATGGAGTTGTTTTGGGCAGCACAATGATACGCTGCATTGATTCCTCATGAATTGAGGGTTTTGTTTCAAGACGGATGCGGTAGAAGGTTACCTACCTTGGTCAAAATTCAAGTCTCGTTGCTGATCTATACATCGATGTCAATATTTTTTCTTTATTTCACCGAGGTATAGTAACCATTTTCACGACATGGGTCGCTTTTCCAAATGATTTGTTTGTTCTCAGCATGCAGTCAAGCTTGTTTTTTGCTAATGTTGGATCTCAGGCAGAAGCTTGGCGTTAGAATTCAACATTTGATTGGGTCCGACATGGAGCCATTGCTGCTTGGCTGCGGTGACTCTACAAAAGTTCACAAGGCCATTGTCCAAGGCCAATATAGCTTTTTCTTGCGCAACATGTAATATCTTGGCACAATGCAATTGTCTTTGCAGGTGATTCAGTATCCTTACAAGTGCTGATCTTGTTTAGGCACTGCATGCACCATGTCTAACATCCTCACCATCCATAACCTTGGATTCACAGGAATGATGGTATGTTTCAGCCTGGAAGTATCAAGGACAGAGTCTAAGCGTCTTGAAGAAGCCAACGTTTTGCCCAACAGCACTGTCACTGCCATCATCGCTGCTGCGCCATGGTTGCAAATGCTTAAGCTTAAGCAACGCTTATCGCTTTTGCGACACGCCCTGGACAGAAGACTTTTATACTCCGTAGATGTTTCAAAGTCAAATTGTCGCATAAAGGCTTGTTTGAAAACTATTTTTCTCACGGGCTTTAACTTAGCAAAACAAGGAATTCTTCCTCTACTTTTTACAAGTCTTGACTAGGATTCACTGTGCAGATTCTCTTTCCTATCGAGAATAGTATTCCTGGCAAGTTCATTTCTTCATGGAAGTGGCATTGCAAAAGAGGTTTGCGCAAATGAAAGTACAATGGAAAGGTTGCAAGACTCTTACCCTCTCAAATTTTCGGATGGCACCTGACAGGAAAGCTTCCCAGGATGAAAATACACTTTCAACTTGCTGTTTTCGTTATTGTTATTGCTCTGCTTTGGGGGGGAGAAGATTTTGTAAGATTTTGTGAAGGGCCAAGTAGCAAGTATAGAAATCCTGGCCGACTATCAGCAATGCGTGGGGAGTGAAAGAAACATTGGTAGGAAATGGAAGGAATTGGAAAGCTGCAAAATCGAACATTCTCAAGTTGGCAGTACTCAAGCTCCCACACATTGCCTTTTGGATTTCAGGTTTTTGCTTTCTCACAGCATCTCCATGTTGCCATTAGGCAGTTTGATCACTGCACGAGTTTGTATTCTTGATTTGTTGCGGAATGAAATACAGAATGATTTTTTTGGACAGTCGCTTGAAGACAAAGTGCTGTAAGGAAAACTTTCACTACTACGAGGTGGTGTTCAAAGCGGATGACGACCTGCAGGGGCTGAGGACGGAAAGGGCACACTTTTCACTTAGCCATCTTAACCTCTTAGAAAGTGACGGTGTTCGGTGAAGTCAAAGGGCGAATCATCAACTCCTCATTTTTTGCCTCACATTTGGCATTGGGCCTTTCCGAGCTGATTTTTGGGAACGCCATGGCGTTTTTCAGCGCAGCGTTCTGTTGGTTGCGCAGGTTTGACTGGGAGCCGCCGATCTTGATTGACCTGCCCAACTGTGCAGCAGTCGACACAGAGCTCCAAGTCCGTGACGCACTCATCGAGGTTTGGTTGGATGGGTGGCCAAAAGTTGATGGATGATAGAATAGTTTCGATCATTGAAACACTGGATCTTCTGAAATGGCCTCTGTCACGTTGAGCTGGTACTTTGAAATATTGTTTCATGATGTTTACTAAAAAGTGGCCCCTGCCGGTTGAAACTCAATAAATAAGTACGAAAATGCTTTCATCATGAAGACGTGGGGTCAACTTCATGCTACCAGAAATCAATGAAAATCCTCCTTTGATTTGTTGTTTCCTCCAAAGCCACAGCAGCAGGTGAACGATGTTGATGTCACGGTGCTGAAGCGAGGCACAGCTTGGTAGGATTGCGTTTGTGGCGTCGCTAAAACCATCAGGTCTCATTTTTGTCTCATGTGCACCAGACATGGTCGTGCAGGATGCGGCAATATTCCAAAATAGATCAAAATAGGATTTCCAATCCACAACACAGAGTCACACTCGAAACCTCCATAGGGTTCCTACTTCAAGTCGACTTCTCTTTGACCCGCGGCATCAGGGGAGATCGAGCCTATGTTCAGGGCTCGGCCTCTGAAGTTGGTATTCCGACGAAAATGCGAGGACCGGATGGGTGTTCCCTGCTATTCCAGTATCGCTAGGAGGGTCTCCATACAGAGATGAGATTAGAGTAGAAAATAAACATTGCACAATCCTACCTTTGAACGACGTTTACTGCCAAGTCTAAGACAAGTCGACTATAAGATCCCCGAAATGCTGAGGAGATTTTGGAAGCTCCTGTGCATTTCGTTTCAATTTTTCTTCGCAGGTATGTGGCATGTGACTCATGCCAGGAACTAGAATCTGTTGTTTTCATTCCCCCAAACCAAGCAAATGCTCCAAATGCAAGTTTTCCTTCTTGGTACTTTTGTTTCATTCTTCCAAGCGTGGCACATCCACATGAAGAATCCAAGACTTGCCACACTTCCCGTTTGGCATTTGCACCCACACCCACACAGGAGCCTACCGAGACAGGCAGTCGGGTGGGACAGATTTGGCGTTGGCAGAGTTAGGAGCCTCTGAATGTCCACTTTTTTCAATCTGTTTCACCCTCCAAAACAAGGTCCTAGCTCCAATCAAACAAGGGTCACGTGGCTTCCAGGTATATCACTGTTGTACATGACATGTGCATCAACATTTGCAGCAGATGGGTGTGTTTGCCGTGGTTGACCGATATACTCATGGTTCTCTACTGACAAGCAGATTCACAACTCAACATTGGCACTATACTCGAATCTGCTCAAAATGTCTACCAAGCGAACTGCACTTGACATGTTTCATAATTTTGACATGCATTGTAATTTGCAATTCATTTTGGGTTCTTCGGGCTGGTGCAAGATTCAGTTTGTTTGCACACGTTCCTAGGTCAATGCTCTCACGATGAAGCCAACCCTTGGCAACCACCATCTTCCGATTTCTTCTATTTTGCCAGGTGATGATGATTTCTTCTTGGATGGACTTGAAACGTGGTATTGTGCAAGTCTCAGTTTGTTGCGTGGTATTGTTCAAGTTTCACTTTGTTTGCATAGGTTCCTAGGTCAACGATGCTCTCACGATGAAGCCAACCCTTGGCAACCACTGCATTCAAATTTCTCCGATTTTGCCAGGTGATGATCTGCAAGATCCAAAGGCATTCATAGAATTCCTTATCTCGGCGAACATCCGCCTGGTCCGCCTTGAATTTCTTCTGGAACTCCACGAGGAAGGCAGGTCATTGCCTCGGCGACAAGAGGCTGAAGCCATGCGCAGCCGAAACGGTGACACAGCCCTCGTCGAAATCCATGAGTACAAGAAATTGCAGGTCAACGACGTGACAGGCAGATGGGATCAGATGAGGATTGATTTTCATGCCTGGCTGAAGATTCTTTCAGAAATATACTGTATAGTAATGCATAGGAGAATGCGGCTAGTGCGGCTAGTTTAAGTGCAGATTGGTCACACAATGTATTTCCTACTTTGCATGTCATTTATAGAGCGGTAAATTTTGCTTTTTAATCACCATTATTGTATTCCAGGAGATCAGAACACCAAGTTGGTGCCAATTTCTTTCCTCTAGTTTGGTCTAGATTCCCGGGGTCAAAATGGTCCAGGAATGCCCATGAGGTTTTCCCCACCTAACCCGTGGCCAAATACTGACAGAGACAGGAACGCTCCCAGGCTTCTTTGTTCCAGTGGAACAGTATGGAACAGTGACATGTTGACAGGCCGAGTTTCGATGCCCATTGCTGAGAGGACTTCTAGTGTGAATTTTTGTGCTGTGTCCCACATGTGGGAAGCCATGCAGCACCCGGATCCCTGGGGCTTCCAACTGGCCCAGATTGCTGAGAAGTACAGCGAAAATGTCGGCAACGGGTTGACCTGGGTTTTCCTAGATTATGTTTCACTTTTCCAATTTCGTAGAACGCCTGAAGAAGATCGGTGGTTCTACAAAGCTCTAGATAAAATGCACATTCTTTACTCGCACGAAGCAGTCGAAGTCACACTTCTCACAGACTTAACCCCGGAGCACTTGAAAAGTGCCCGTGAGGTTTGGGCCTTCTCCGAAGCAGAGAGCCTAGTGGTGTTAATGTCTATAGCCACGTTAAAATTAAATGCAACACCGCACCACCTCCGTGGATGGTGCCAGGCTGAGAAGCAGTGGGCACTTCTGCGTGGGTTGCTTCTTGCTGGCTGCGTCCCATTGTGTCCTGACGTATTCAGGCAGCTCATGCAAGAGATGGTCTTTACGCATCGGAATCTTGGGATTGAAAAGTTGAATCCGGGCGAAATCTGAACTAATTGGAGTTCCCGTTCTTGAGGTAGATTCATTCTCCAAGAGATATGATATCAGCTTTTTTCCAAGTTTATGTGGGCAGCTAATTTCGCAAAATTTCAACCTTGATTTGACACCAGGAACGATGCGCCCACGGTCTACAATCTCCAGGAGAAAGTCTTCAAGATGAAGACTTCCACCACAACCCAGCTTCAATTGGAGAAGCTTGACCGTGTGGCGCTCGACAACCTGCGGGAGGCTTTGCCTCACTACACCAAGCTCACAGACATCGCGGTGAGCGGGACCCCACTCACGAACCAAGACGCAATAGTGAATTACTCTAGTTACAAGTTGTGTGTGCCTGCAATGTTGCAGGGGTTGGGATGGGTTGGGTGTTTCAGTCCCTATTTTTGGGTTTTCAGATGGGATTGCTGGTTTCACTTCCGGCTGCGTTTTCTCTTGCCTTGCATTTGTTTTGCATGTGTATTTGCGTTTGCATGTGCAAAGTGGATCCGCAAACAATGGACACTGTATGTTCGGTAGAGGCGTTGTATTTTGAAACGCTCGACAAAACATCGTTCCAAAAAGAAGATTGCGGTCGTGTATTTTGCTGCTGCTGCTGCTGCTGCTGTTGTTGTTGTTGTTGTTGTTGTTGTTGTTGTTGTTGTTGTTGTTGTTGTTGTTGTT
>DF241480.1:40968-55602 GCA_000507305.1 Breviolum minutum Mf 1.05b.01
GTTGTTGTTGTTGTTGTTGTTGTTGTTGTTGTTGTTGTTGTTGTTGTTGTTGTTGTTGTTGTTGTTGTTGTTGTTGTTGTTGTTGTTGTTGTTGTTGTTGTTGTTGTTGTTGTTGTTGTGATGGTGGTGGTGGCGGGTTGTGGAACAAATCCATCCTGGAACCAAACGCCCAGAACCCTTGTCCCCCAACGACAGATTCACAGATGTCGCCGTGAATGCCACCCACTGAGGAATGAGGACGCAGTTGCACTGCTTCGAAGTGGAGCGAGCAACGTGCAGATGGAGAACTGTGGACTGAATGACACAAGAGTCATTGCTGAAGCATTGCTTCACAAGTCAACAGCGGCACTCAAGCAGCTGAATTTACGCCGTAACGGTATCTCAGGTGAGTGAGTTGGTATGTTTGGCATATTTGCCACCTCAAAATGAATATGGATTCTGATTCATCTGACCCATTTTTATCCATTTTTGACTTTGTTTTTGAGGCACAAAAACATTGTATAGTGATGTATAGTGCAGGAGATTGCAGCTTCCTGTACAATTTCATTCAAATTAATACGCTGAGGCATTGCTGATCTTGGCCCGCTGGAGGATGTCATGCAGCAACGGCCAGGTTTGATCATCGAAATGACTCCGCAGGAGCTTGACGGAGCCGGTGAAGTTGGAAACGCCGAGTGCGCAGGATGCTCTGCCGGGGTATCTGAATGAAGCGGACATGAGGCAGCATGACCGCATCGCTTTGCAAAAAAGTGAAAGTTTGAAGGCCATCAATTCCACAAACATCACGCACAAAGCCTTTGAGAAAGCCGGCAACTATACAATCAATCGTCCAGAGAAACTCAGATACCCAGGGCATATCATATCCCTTGGAAGTGTGACCATGCTTCATGTTCGATCACGTTTCATCGTGTTTCATCAACTGTTTCACCTCATTGTGCAAGCTACGTTGAAGCAGATTCGGACAGTGCTGAAATGGAAAGCTCTGACCGCTATTGGTTGCCTCGTGTCTGGGAAAGTCATGACTTCAAGACACCGCAAGCTCATGGAACCTTTTCGCAACACATGAGAGCATACATGTTGCTGTCCAGTTTTAAACAAGCTAATTTACCCGCAGACTTCCAAACAGTTCATTTTGTAGGAACACCACTTTGGGATGTGTTTCAAAATTAGGGGCACCCAGCTGGTGAATGGAAGTAGTCAACCAATGGATTTGGGGGCGCTGAAGTTTTGAGAGACCTGGAAAACCATGTTTTACTTCTCCCATTCCTCAACAACCAAATCCATCATATCTTGTCAAATTACGGAGACCTCACCCGACCTCACCCCAAATGGTGGTTTAGTAAGGGAAATCCCCTTATTTCAGGAAAATCTAGGTTGGTGAAATATTGAGATCAATTTTGAGTGGTTTGTGCCCCAAGTTGGTACGAATCAATCCTGTCAACTACCCTAAGAAAGGTCATTCCAGTGAAGGATTATTGAGGTGAGAAACTGAGTATTGGATCAAGCTGGGCAAACTCTGAGTGATATTTTTTGATCAAAAATGGCTGGATGGACCATCAATGCAGGGTTTCTTGGAAATTTATTTCAGATGTTTACCGATTTTTTCATTTTAATTTGACTCCAAACGTCAAAATGCTTTTTGTATGTTGGATGAGTCTTGGGAGAATTGCCCAAATTACAGAGTGAGAGCACCAGAGGATTGTTGATGATTGTTGGATTGTGCGAGATGAAATTGAACATGTATAAAGGATTGAACAAGTTCAAAATATGATATTTGATTTATATCCTAGCGATCAAATATGATACCCTCCAGGGAACTAGCACATTCCCTTTTAAGGGCACTTTTGAAGATGATGTTCATTTTCTCCAGGTGGGATATACTAATTGCCTGGAGGGTAATCCCTTAGCAATTTTGAGGAGTCAAAGAATGCCAGAATTGTATCAAACTCACTGGGTAATACTACTATAATATTTCAATTTCTTTGCCTTTGGTACTTTGGTGATATGGAGAAATATAGATGATTCATCAAGCAAGAAAAACGATTTGAGACTTCTTCTTTCTTTGAGACTTTTCGTGTTTTTTTTTAATGGTGAATTGTACCATTGAACTCCGTGAACTCATGGAGTTCCCAAAGAGAAGGCAAGCATCCATTCTACAGAGCTCCCATTGAAAAAAAACGATGCCAGATTTGGCACATGAAGGAAGGAAGAAATCTGGTGATTTTCAGATTCTCAAACATCTTTTGACGACTTCGTTGATGAACCTTTCAGTTGGCTCAGTGGCTGGGGAAAACGACGGACGCTGCTCCACTACCCTTGCCGCCATGATGGCCTTGTCGCCTGGGGTGGGGGCTACCCACACGACCCCCCATGGCGGTGGGCAACTTTTGCCTATGAGTCTGGCACCTCAGGTTGAGGGTCCAAGCAATTGGAATAGTTACAATTAAACCCCCTAAGTAATGGAAGACATGGAAAGATGAGATCAAGTGGGTTATAGATGAAAGATCGTTTTTTGAAATTGAGTGATGGGAACTGACATGGTGGGATTGTAAAATGATGGGCGGGGTCATAAATTGTGTGGATTGACGTTTGATCCATATTTAACTTCCCTGAAACTAGCATGACAATGAAAAAGCAATTGTGAAGGAAGATGTATCCCCTATTGGAAATGGTGATTTTCCAGCTACTAGTCATGTTAGTTTTCTTGGGGGGTAGATGTTTCAGTCTTTTCAAGTCCACCGAGGGTAATTTTTCAGCGCGTTAAATGCAGGTCGTTCCCAATACAATTCAGCCAAGCTCAAATTTGCATATCCAGAGTTCTGAAATGGGAAAGTTTTTTACCCAACAGATGCTGTTGTAAAAGGTGGCTGGTGGCATCTTATTATCACCAGAATCCTTAGCGATTAGGTTTTTAGATACAAGCTCAAGTCTATAACGTCAGTCGGTGTTGAGGGTTACATTTGTTACCTGCCAAGCTTTTTACAAACATATTTTTGGATCTGACAGATGGCCAATAGTGCCAATATTTCATTGACGGATGGGCGTTGCAAGTTGGAATCATCTTTCAATTTGAGTACTTGGAGGATCATCCCATTTAGTATATGGTTAATAGCCATGGTTAGTAAGTCCAGGAAGTAGGGTTTGTCTAGTTCTAAATGGCTTTTAACCTCCTTAACTAACCACTTACTAAGTGGGGTGATCCTCCAAGTGGTGATTTCGACACCCGTTTTTTTGGAGGTTGAAACCGGGGAAAAATTGAAGGGAAAAAGTCAAGACTCAAGAATGTATTCTACCAAGAGTATTTCCATCAGAATTTCCCCATGGTAAAATGATGGGCTGACTCATTTTCTTACAACATGCACCTTCCAATCAACCGAATCCTCCATCAAAAATTCAAAGGAGGATCCAATAATGTTCACTTCCATCTCTTGTTTTTGGCAACTTGTTTTTTGTTCACTTCGTTTTTGTTGGGGTTACCCTCCCTGAAACTAACATAGCCCATGAAAATCCCATCTTTCCTGGTAAATACCATCAAAATGGTGGAACTCCCATGGTTAGTTTACAGGAGGGTAGTGATTTGACGGAGCTTTTTTTCTCTGAGGTCAACTGGTTCCAAGTGCCGCTGCGAAAGGCAAAGGCTTTGGAGAAAGCCAGGTGAGAGCTGTGAAAAATGGGAAGCCGGCCGGGTGATAATGGAAAAGCAGGTTATTTACAGAAAATGTAGGTTTTTTGGGGGGCTCAAGGTATATACATAGCAGGGGTGTTTTTTCATATGGATCCTCAAAATAACAAAATTTTGGTTGAGGGGGTGGAGGTCGAATTTTTTTGGGAAAGAAGGTTGTGTGATTGTTTTCTTCTCGCCAGTTGTGAAGTGAATGGAAAGGGACTGGTATCCGAAAGTCATCGGTACAGGCAACTCGCTTTTGGCAGCTCTGTGCCGGAATGGCCATCGGTGGCGCTTCAGCATTGAGAGCCTATGGCAAGGCCCACGTGTCGCCCGAGTTTGTTGGTTGGGCGACATCGCCATGTTTTTTTTTTGGGTGGTTTTTTCAGCGTTTGAGTTTTTTTTTAATAGAAGATCTTGAGGCAAAACTGAGCAACAATATTGTCACATACTTGATATAATTATATCAATTGTTCATGAGGAAAAAGTGAAACATACAACAGACAAGATATATTTCCTTGCTATGTCTCGCTGGATAGACAAAAGTAGCATGTTTTTTCCACCCTCAACACGACACGACTCCTTTTTTTTTTGTTTTTTCGGAGCTTCTTTAAAAAGAATACAGTAAACAAATGATTTAAAGACAGTTATTCCCTCCCAAAAAAGAAAAAAACAACCCCTCCTTGTCACCATGAAAAAGGAGTTTGTTTTTTTCCTCCCCTTTTTAAAACAAATCTCAACTTCCAACTTCCTTCCGCAGGGCATGGGCAAAGGTGGATACAAGGCTTGAGCGTGGGAGTTCCAGGAGTTGGTCGAAGGGAATTGAAAGTTTTCACCGTGGTTTTTGGTTGGGGAAAACCGACCATTAAAAACTTTAAAAGAATCACCGTTCTTTGAATGGTACCATATATAATATATATGTTTGTTAGAAAAACTTAATGGTACCATATATTTTTTGAATGGTACCATGTTGGAAAAAACTTCATGGTTTTCGCGTCGGTTTTTTTTCCTGTGTGGCAGAACGCACAATTGTTTAGTAGGCATATGTCGCATCGATGAGTTCGAGAAGATCTGAAATTTGAGATGTTTTTTTGTTGCAACGCATACAAAGACACACCCAGCTAATACAGGTCAATAGTTCACCACCAACCAGCTTTTATAGTAGTATAGAAAATTCAAATTCAAAGCTCGACCAACCAAAGCCCTCTCAAAAAGGCATCTTCAATTTTGAGCATTCAATGTGATGTGGTATTTTTCAATGTTCTGGAAAATAGACTTGGCCAACTACATTGTTTCCCGCACCTTCTGCAAGTTTTTTTCGGGGCATGGTTGATAATGATGCATCCAGGGGGTTTCAACCAAAATAGGGGGAAAGTTCACCAGGTGAGGTGACTTTTGGGTGGCGATTCAATTCGATTTTTCGAAACTTCAAGGCATAATCTCCAGACGTTGAAAAGCATCTTTCCATGATCTTTTTTTGGTCGTCGCTTTTTCGTGAATCTTCTATGGTTTGGAAGCATCGTGAATGATGATTTTTACAATTCCATCATAATTCCATCAATATGAAGTTATAGTTATAGTTGTTGTTTTTTTTGGAGAAAGAACACCAAAATAATCGGATTTTTTTCCTATTTCTCCACCCTTATTGGATTCAGTTGGCTATTTACCGCCGTCAGGGTGGTGGCTACAGCAGTGGTGGTGGCTACAACCGTAGTGGTTATAGTGGTGGTGGTGGTGGTGGCGGCTATGGCGGCAGCCGTGGCGGTGGCTACTCTGGCGGGATGAGCATCCAAGAACGCACCGAAATGAAACGTTCGCGTGAGGCGTGAGGTTTCGACCGTGTGGAAACCACGGATAAAGACGACACCTTCGTTCTTCCCAGGGACAGAGCGGTGCGGGAAGACTCTGGTCTTTTTATTTATGGTTTAGTTGTTTGAGTTAACCTGGTTTAATTCTTCGAATTCCTTTTGTCAGGTTGTGGGTGGGTAAAAATTGGTATAGGTTAAAAAAGGGACCAGTTTTTGGGTGGGGTGAAAAAAAACAACACTTGTATAATTGTATACTTTCAGATTATCCCAGCAACTTGAAAGATTCGAATCAGCTTCAAAAAATTTCGAGGCTGCTTCACCTATATTTGGAAACTAGCACAATTTCACAATTTCTTCCTTTGTTCTTCCTGTTTTCTTTTGAAATTGGCACATGTTCAGGACCCAACAATGCATCTTTCCCTCCCAACAGAGCCCAGCCATAGCAAGGACTACACCACATCTTCCAATTTGAAATTTGGTGTTCCTGGCAGTTGTGCTGGTGACCTTTTTGGGATGGTTACTGTAAGTGACCCTTTGAAAGGTTAAGTTAAGTGACCTCCAACTGAGGGATCAAAAGGTCACTTTGAAACCTTTTCCTCCTGGAAGGCAGACCAATTCTTTCAATTCCAACGACAAAATATACTACGAGGTGGGGGGGTTGAAGTGGGGTGGGGTGTATTTCCTTACCCATAGGATGCATGGGACGAACAGTATATTTAGCTACATGAAAGGTTGAATTTTATGGTAAATGTATATAGATAAATATAAAAACATACCATACATGGAGCATACAGACTATCCATGGCATGCGTTGTTTTGTTCAAAAATCTGGATAGATGCATGATGCAAACCTTGTTTATTTTTTGGATCGGACCCCCTACTAAGGATGTTGGCTTGTGGCAAACAAAGGTCTAGTTAAGGGAATCCCTGAGTCTAAAAGATGCTTCAAGTCATCCTGCCGCAGCATCCTGAGCGGGGGGGTCGCTGATCCAAATGATTTGGTTGATGTTTTAGTGTTGCCGGAGGGTCATAGCTATGTTTGAATGCAGAATCCAGACTCCAGTTTCAAAATATAGGGTGTATAAACTTAGCTACCAGCTATCCTCTCCTGAAGGCATCTAAGAGTTTGAAATAGATGATATGGATCTGTACATGATGCGTGTTGTTTTTCTCAATTTATAAAGTTGGGTAAATCTACCATTCTGATATATGCTTGGAATGGATCTTTCCCTAACAATCTTAGGTACAATGCAAACACTATCGAACCTTTCTGCTAGGCGAGCAGCGTTTTTCGGATGAGCACTGGCGTGTGGAGGAAGGAAGGTGGGGAAATCGCCCGGTAAAAAAACGACGGAGCAGCGCCCACCCTATCCATATGCAACATGTATTGGATTGGGATACCCTAGTAATTAGTTGAGAGGGTGTAAGTATATTCAATTGCTACCAATGATGATGAAAAAAGAAAAAATATACCAGTATTTTTCCAAACGGTGCTGTTTGAATCCTAAGGGATGGTGTACCTGCATTTCTTATCATCCATTCAGCACGCGTTGGAAGATCCAGGTACATAATATACATCATATTTGTATTGTCCTTGGTATTTGTCATAAATGCCAAACGTCTGGCCAAAACAAATTCACACAACACAAAGATGCCTTCATCTCAGAGGTTTTCAGTTTTTTCTTCTGATTTTTTGTGGCTTCTATTAGGGAATTTATGTCATGAATCATGTCCCATTTCCCCAAGTTTTTACGGGAAATGTGTTGTTTAATGCTCCCTGTCAATTGTGTTTGTTGGGGCTTCTCCCTGAGAAACCTCTCGACTCCCGTCCTTGGTAGGTTGTTCAAGCAAGCCCATGTGCATGCTGGCATTGACTTCAAGAAATACGACGACATCGAGGTGGCTTTGAAAATGGACCCCGGATTTGAAGATGTATATATTTTCCATTGCTGTGTTACTGTAGTTTACTAGAGGGTATACATCATTTTTTCCCCTTTATAATAAGCATGTTTTTTTGGGGATGCGGGTTGTTTTTTGGATTAATTAAAAACGAAATCTCTTATATAAAACTGGGGTGGAATCACCAAACATCACCGGCGTTTTTGGAAGAAGCATCCAGCTTTGATCAGCCAGCCTGAAAGAGTTTCATGGAATAAATCAATGGGTTTGAGATTCCAAACAATGATGGCATGTTGAAGAATTAGGTGTGTAAGGGATTTGTTCCCAATAAACTCTGGCATCATATATAAAAGGCATTTGTAGTATATAAATGTCCTCCACGGAATTCACCATGGATATTGAAACAAACATCAACAAAAACACATCTCCATTATGGACTTTGCACCCACTTCAGTGTGGTACACCTCCTTTTGCTCTCTGCTTTTGTTTCAAGATGTCACCGCAAGGTATGACATCTTGGTTGCTTCATGGGAATCCTTCTACATCCAAGCTAAATCATGGCTTATTCGAATAATCCTTCATAAACCACTCGGTCCTTCATATGTCCCTATGACTCTACCAACAACTTCAACAGGTTGAGTACTCATAAAGATGATGGGACTTTCCCAACTATTATTTTTTCAGAAAAAAAACATCACACAACCCCTCCCAAAAAATGACATCCAACCTCACTTGCCGGATATCCATAAAAAGTGGATTCCCTAATAAATTCACCATCTTTCCCAACCATCGTGACGACGACGACGACGTCCAACCGCGGCAAGGTGAAAGCTCATGGAGGTTCCAGGAAGGAAATTCCCATCGAAAGCTTCCAAGAGGCGCCACGATAGATGGATGGATTCTCATTGATGGCTTGTCAGCTAAGCTAAAACAAAAGAACCACTTGGTTTTTGTACAGTAGTTCTTTGGCTCATAGGTATCATGCATTACATGTATATATATATATATATATGTGCATGTAATGATATATATATATATACTGCCCTTATTTCCTAGGGAGAATTATATGCCGACTTTGGGACTTGCCGCCTATGCCAACACTCATCCACCCGATCCTGCTGGAGGCCTGCGATCGCTTCGACTTGCCAGAGGACCTCACGGCCAACATCGAACGCTGTGGTTATAACGTGCCAACGCCCGTGCAGAAGTGCCTTGGTTGTTGGTTGGGGATGGGGTTGGTTGGGGTTGGTTGGGGGTGGAAGAAATGGGTGGGGGAAATTTTTTTTGGGGGAAAATGATGGAGTTACAAGGTACAAGCGAAAACTCGTAATTTTGGTAAGAAGATTGAGATGTTTTCCCTCAAAATTTTACCCCCAAAAAGATGTCTGTAAGTTGGATCGATACCCTCCAGAATGCCGGTTCGTGGGCAAATATGACGTTTTAGTTCGGGATTCCCAAAGCGCCTAAAAAATGTTTCAGGTCATCCTTGGTGACAAGATTGCATCCTGTTCCAACCTCTAAGATTGGAAAAGAAAAAAACATGCAGCATTTTTGATGGATTTTCTATGCTGAAAAGAAGCTGGGGCAACTTCTTTTGAGGGTCGACCTTTCACTGCCGGGTTGACAAGTTGCCCCCCAAATCGTGGTGAACAGTAACGGAAGTAGGACCCCCCCAAGACAAAACTCCCTTTAATGTAGGAAACCCTCCCAGTTTAGTAGGAAATCCCTAAACATCCTAAGCATTTAGTAGGGGAAAATGCATCCCCCCAACAAAAATCTCCCCTTGAATTAATTCAGGTTTAGAAAAATCCAAACAATTGTCATTTTGCCTGAATTCCACCAAACAGTGGTAAACAGTAAGGGAAACCGAACCCCCCCCCAAAATCTCCTTGAATTCATGTTGAGGAATCCAACTTGTCATTCTACCCTCAGACGATTTTATCGATTCTACAAAACCTGGCAGGCATAGCATTCCTGCTGTTTTGGATGGAAGTGATGTGCTGGTCACGGCGCAGACTGGAAGTGCCTCGGTCGTCATTAAATGAACGGCCAGCCGTTTCCCCTGGGTTTTTTTCGGGTTTTTTTTTGGGAGCTTCAAGTGAAGGGTCATTGATGTCATATATAATTCTACCCAGTTTTTCTCTTGGCAGCATGATGAAACAACACCAATTTTCTTTCACAAGAAAATCATTATAGAGAGGGTAGGTTGGCTGGTTGACATGTGGATGGCCAATGACTTTCTACAGATACTTGTTTGATCACTGAAAATTACCAGGTTGCCCCTGAGAGCTTGTAATTTCGATGTTGCTGAGAGATACCTTCCCCCCCCCCAGTAAAGTATTCGTACATAGACACTTTTTCGTTTGAGAGGACCTCTTAAATGAGTACGGGTGGGTTTGGATTCTGTTGGGTTGAAGCTAACATCGACCTATATTTGAGATAAAACAACCATACACCAGGAGGATTCTTCCCACCCTTCCCTGAGAGTATAGAAGAGATATACCGTGCATGGATGAAAACCTAGGAGTTGATATTGTGGTGGGTCGACCAAAGAGGTATGGCCATAGGCTCGGTTTACATACCGAGTATAAGGAATTCCTTATTTAGAGGTTGGATGATGATCTCCAATAAAAGTAGTTTTTGACCCTAAATTTACTGTAGTAGGTGACTCAAATGTTGAATATATTTTTTCAAATTGCTGGTATTATAATATGAGAATCATTCTGTTTTTTTTCGTAATTTTAAGTATCTCCACCAGTTAAAATGTCTTCCATCTAATGGTATTGAAACTCAGAAAAACCGGCCCAACTAGTCACTATGAAATAAAACAAACACAAATACCCCAAACAAATCTCTTCCAAAAACAAAAAACCCTTCCAAAAACTGAGGTACAACTATAGAACGTTTATAGAGACTATAAGATCGTAAAATAGATCCGAGAAAAAAAACATGAATGGAACTTCCCACTCCCTCCCCACCAAAACAAAAATCATTCCCATTTCCAAAAGATACTACCCTCCAGGAAATTAACATAATCCCACCAAACGGGAAGTTCGGAAAAATCATCGACTCAAAATGCATGAATTTCAGGGGATATGTATCCGTTCCCTGGAGGGTACTCAGCCAACCCCATCGGTTGGAGGTGGTAAGACGGCCGCCTTTTTGGTACCCATCATCACCGCGGCGTTGAAAGCGGGACGTAAACCCGCCAAGGAGCTGGATGGGACCGGGGGTTGCAGGTGGTCCTATAGGAAACGCGGGGGCATTTTTTTTGGTAGCTGGGAAGAACAGCAAGGAAAAACCCAACAAAAGTTAAAGCAACAACTGAAATGTGGGAAGGGATTTCTTTTTTTGTGTTTTTTCTTTGGCACATTTGTAGTTTATGAGATGATATGAGGGGCATGCTAAAACAGATTACATAATAGTCACAGGGACTTTGGAGAGTGTAGCCAAGATGGACGGTACTTTCTAGGATCACTTGGGGCTATCAATGAATTTGTGACGTCTCTCAGAAGTGCTTGCTGCCCAAAAAAATCCAATTTTTTTTGCATTCCCATAGGACCATAGGATCATAGTATATTTACCATAAAAATCAACCATTCATGTCCTGTAAACATCCATTGCTCCAGTGGGGTCCTAAGATGAAACTATCTTCCCAGGTGGATTTTGAAGAGGTGCTCCCACCTGACATATCCCAAGATAAAGCATTCGTTTTGGGCGAAGGAGGTGATTCATGTTGAATATCTCCACCTGGAAGCCTAAACATCCACTTCCCGAAATGGATGGACATGGTGATTTTTCACCCCATTTTTTTTATGTAAAGATTTGGAATTATCAAACTAACATATCTAAAACACACATTGATAAATGGATGTTTCAGGTAACAGGCAGGAATGATAGTGTTACAAGCAAAAGCCTCATAAGTTTTTTGCCGGATGAATGGTAGGGTTGAAAGAAACAACTTTGTTTGGAGGATCCAGCAATGTTTGATGGTTGGCTGATATAGGTTGGAGAGGGATTCCCTATGGGACTGATATATTCACCTACATGAATGGTTCATTTTTCTTAGGTGACTGTAGGTAAATATCCCATACTTGGGTGCTATGGGCTTTATATATAACATGGGCTTTCAATGAAGTCATAGAAAAATCATCAACCAGGATTGTGATGATTGCAACAGGCTTGGTGATTCCTGAATCAATACCCATCATTGGTGCTTAATTAGTGATGTTTCCACTTCGTCAGCTGCTAACGGGAAACGAATGATTAATAAGCCCTTAATCAGGCCCTGATTTTCAACGAGAAAAGCACGAGAACTTCCCAACGTCAAAACGAGGAGGGTGCAGTGTGCCCCACCAGTGTGGTACTTTCGCCTACCCGCGAGCTCTGTCAACAGATCACAGTAGAGGCTGAGAGGCAGGGATGATGGAGACAGAAATGGTGGGATGTTTAGGATGTAATTACCTGGAACCCAAATGACCCTGTTTTGATTGGAAAGGGCCCTTGTTTTGGGGGGTTGACCTTCAAAAATAGAGGTCATTGGGGTTCTAGGTAGTTTAGGTTTAGGCACGAGAGGCATCTAAGGGTGAGTTTAGGTAACAGCTGCTACACAAGATTTATGAGTCTACAGTACATGGTGAAATGGTGTGATAAAACAGCGTTTACCCATGATAAGTTCCAAAGGGACCTTCTCTTAGATGGCGAGCTGTTAAACTTTTGGGCACTCAATACGGACCACCCCCCAAAAAAGCATGGTGAGACATTGACATGAGGGTCAAGGTGGAAATATGATGAACAAACATTCACATAAATTGTATTGGATAAAGGTTATAAATGATAGGTCATATTGAAAAATCAGTTGACATATGTCACATATAGCGTGGTCATGGGCCACGGAAAACTTAAGGCATTTCCCTTAGCCATCCAAGCACCTGATGTGGTTTGGTATTTGGACCCCGAACATATACCTCCAACACCTTCTCAGGAGGTATTTGGATGTCTAGGGATTGGGAGGAAAGTGTAAGTTTCAGTCCAACTTTTTTTCTTCATATATTTTTCTTTGTCCACTTAACGAGCTGGCTGAAAAAGTCATGATGGATGATAAAATTGCTGCGAGCTGCAGAAGAGATTCAGAGATTCGGTGGGTTATTGGGGGGTTGAGATTTCCAAAATTTATGCTAGGTGAATCAGCTAGATATACATAGTTAATTCAAGTTAAATTCTCAATATAATTTTTACATTTCACCCATCTCAACTATTCATAGAGCCCAAAAAAATGAACACATGTTGGTGAAACAAACTTCTATACCAGCACCTTCCAAGTAAACCCTATAAACGATGTTGAATTGACACCTAAACCTCCAACTTGGAAGGATTTTCTTGGGGGAGCTTTGGCAACAGCCAGGTTGACCTTCCGTTCGGGTGCACGTGTGTGTGCCATCTACGGTGGAGCTGATGCGATTCCTCAGTTGCGCAAATTCGCCGGTGGCATCGAGATCGTGGTGTGTCGCTGGGTTGGTTGGTTGGACCGACCGTTGGTTGGTTTGTTGGTTGGTTTGGTTGAAAGTGCCCTTCGTTAACAGGTGGTTTGGGTTTTGGATGGGTAGAAAATAATTAGTGGTGTTGGTTGGTGGTGGTTGGTTTTGGGTGGTCAAAGGTTAGGGAAACAGAAAGACACAGAGGCAAGCACATGTTTTTTGTTTCAAAAAATATTGGATTCCAACAAAGTTGAAGCTCTTTTTTGAGATCCAAGGTATGATTTGCAAAAATGTTTTTTGCATCTTCAAAAGCTGCGGCTGGAGAGAAGCTTCATAGAGTGAACATGATTTACAAAAACCTTACTGACAATTTGAAATCATAGTGCATCTTTTACTTAACCCTTGTTAGAACACAAGTGTTGTTTTCTCCCAGTTGCCGTACTAATTGATGTTTTCCAGAAATTCCAGCAAACCACCGGGGATTTTTTTGGTGGTATAAACAACTCAACGGAGTTGCCAGATGTCAACAACCAACCACCAATTGCCCGTCTTTTCGGGAGAAGTCCAGGAGGTCGCTGGTAAGAAATAGACATGGAAGGTGACTTCCTGAACAAAAAAAAGTGAGGCCTAACGATGAGGGTTGGGTCTTCCCGTGGTCCGTTCCCGCGGGCCCGCGCCGGGCCCGCGCCGTATGGGCCCACTCCGGAGGGCCCGCGAGGGCCCGCGGAGCCCGCGAGCCCGCGGAGCCCGCAGGGTCCGCGGGGGGTGCAGGGTCTGCGGGTGTGCTGGGTAGTAATAGTAGTAGTAGTAGTAGTAGTAGTAGTAGTAGTAGTAGTAGTAGTAGTAGTAGTAGTAGTAGTAGTCGTCGAAGGAAGTTTAGAAGTCTAACTTCCGACAGTATGCAGGGTTGAAAAGCAGAGTAGAGGTGTCAAGCAGAGAAGAGATGTCAAGTCAGCAGAAAGGAGATCCACACGCGTGTAGAGTCATTAGAAAGAAGCTACACGTGCGCGAAATGTTAGCGACGTCGCGAATCGCTGTGTTTTTTCAATGATTCGTGGTTCCTGATGTTGGAAAAGTAGCCTCGCTAAAGCGGCGGGTGCGGAGGTAGCACGCCGCTGTCGCGAAAAGCACATTTTTAAGTCAAAATGTGCAAAACACCACACTCTCGGGCCACTTTTTGAAGTTCCGATGTCCAAAAATTGCACGCCGCTGTGGCGCGAAGCACATTTGCAAGGCAAAATGTACAAAACACCTGCGTTTTGCAGCATTTTGCGAGGTTCTAACTAACTAACTCATTAGCCATCCTAACTAACTAACTAACTAACTATCTAACTGACTAACTAACTAACTAACTAACTAACTAACTAACTAACTCATTAGCCATCCTAACTAACTAACTAACTAACTAGCTAGCTAACTAACTAACTAACTCACTAACTAACTCACTAACTAACTAACTAACTAACTAACTAACTCATTAGCCAGCTAGCTAACCAACGAACTAGCTAACTAACTAACTAACTAACTAACTAACTAACTCACTAACTAACTAACTAACTAACTAACTAACTAAGTAACCAACTATCTAACTATCTAACTAACTAACTAACTCACTGACTGACTGACTGACTGACTAGCTAACTTACTGACTAGCTAACTAACTCATTAGCCAGCTAACTAACCAACTAACTTACTAACTTACTTACGTACTTACTTACTTACTAACGTACTAGCTTACTAACTTACTAACTAACAATTTAGTCAGCTAACAAACAAACAAACAAAC
>DF241480.1:57017-82111 GCA_000507305.1 Breviolum minutum Mf 1.05b.01
GTAGTAGTAGTAGTAGTAGTAGTAGTAGTAGTAGTAGTAGTAGTAGTAGTAGTAGTAGTAGTAGTAGTAGTAGTAGTAGTAGTAGTAGTAGTAGTAGTAGTAGTAGTAGTAGTAGTAGTAGTAGTAGTAGTAGTAGTAGTAGTAGTAGTAGTAGTAGTAGTAGTAGTAGTAGTAGTAGTAGTAGTAGTAGTAGTAGTGTAGTCGTAGTCGTAGTCGTAGTCGTAGTCGTAGTAGTAGTCGTAGTAGTAGTGTAGTAGGGATACGACTGCGTAGTGCAACCATACTATTCCATGCTATTGCAAATTACTACAGCGTATTATACTATATCGTACCAGTCCATACTAGACAGTTTTTTCTACAAAGTAGTACTCTGTACGACTCCGTAGTAGAAGGGCAGTAATGCTCCGTACTACAACTGTGGTACGCCGTACTGCAAACGTACGACGCCGTACTAGTCACATATACAAAATTCCAGTGCAATGCGCGGAGCAACCCCTGGATGCAGAAAACAAAGTAACTACGACATTCATGGTTCATCGTCGTGACAGCTGAAATGTCTAGTACATTGGGCCGAGCCTTTCTGTGATGCGAAGCAGAATATAACTGCGACATCCATGTTGCAACAGCGACAGGCCAAGATCACCAAATATGGCAATGACGTTTCATTTGTTACGAGCAACATCTGAGCTTTTCCCTTTTCGTGGCCGGGGGTCGGGTTGTAGTATCACTTTTCGTGGCAGGGGTAGTGTTTGGTGATCTTGGCTTGTCGCTATTGCAACATGAATGTTGTAGTTACAGTGTTTTTGGCATCCCAGAGGTTGCTCCGCGCATTGTACTGCACGTTTTGTGTGCGAGTAGCACGGAGCATATAGCATGTAATTGCAGTACAGAGCCATAAAGTTGTAGTACGGAGTATTACTGCCCTTGTAGTACCGAGTCGTACAGTTGTAGTACGGAGAATAGTAATTTGTAGTATGGACTGGTTTGTAGAGACGTTACAGTAATACGTTGTAGTATTTTGCAGTATAGCACGGAGTGTAGTAGAGTTGTAACACGCAGTCGTATTCCTACTACACCTTGAATTATATAATACGAAGTAGGTTGAACGAAGTAGTACGAAGTAAAGATTGAACGAAATACTACCACTACTACTACTACTACTACTACTACTGCTACTATTATTAATATTATTATGATTATTATCATGATAACTACTCCCCCCGGGGCCCGCGGGCCCTCGGAGCCCGCGGAGCCCGCGAGCCCGCGGGCCCGCGGGGGCCCGCGGAGGATTTTGTTTGTTTTTGAACCTTTCTCTAACGATAATGGAGAAATCCGTGGGGAGTGATCGATCACTTCCCTAAAAATTGAACTCAAATTGAAGCCGGAGATACATTTTTCCAAGGCCCATCATGTTCCCCCAAAGTTAGGGTAGTTTTTCATCCCCAATTGCTACATTTCTTCTTTGGCACCAAATTGTTCCTCATTAGGAATGTCATGGCCCTATCAAATCTTCATTTTCTTCAACCAGATAGTGAATTATTTCAAAGTTGTGGAATTCAAATCCATCAGTTTTCAAACATCCCGGAAAAAAAACATTTTTTTCAAGCGCACCAAAAAAAAGAACATGAACAAACAAAAAATGAGCACAAAATGATCCATTTTTCATGAACCAACAACCCAACATCTGTTTTTTTCCAGGGTTGGAAGCGAACGGAGGGTTGGAGCTCTAAGGTACTCCCGGTCGATTGGAGGACGGCAATGATGCTGAGTGATGGGTTGATGGGTTGATGTTTTTTTGGTGTTTCAGGTGGTTTTTTTGGAACATCCAGCTCTACAAATTTTTAATATGTATAATTAGGACATGGTACATTTAATACAAGATTTGAAAGGACTGGATTGTGTTGAAGGATAAAATGAGGTACGGTATATGACAGTTATTGAATAGTTTACCAGACACGCTTTTTGGCGATGTCTGATCCAGAATCAAATTCCAAGTTCAGGAATTCCTACATCTATATAGATCTTGTATTAGTATGTAATTCTTACATATCATATTAAATTACACAAAAGAAGATCAACCAACATCCCCTGAACAGGATTTCAAGATACAGAAACTATACGTGTAGCTTCTTTAGGCTTAGCTTGAAATTCCATATCCTTGCAAAACAGATCATCAAAACATCAAAACAATTTGTGTAAATGTAAACTCAGCACTTCTTAACTTCCCCCTCCCCCTGACCCGTTTCTTTTTTAGGGTTATGTATGTATGTATGTATGTATGTATGTATGTATGTATGTATGTATGTTCCTTTTGCAGGACTTCCTCCAGCGTGGTGTCTTGAGCATGGAGGAGGCGAGGTGTGTCGTGTTTTTTGGGCGAAAACCGTGGGACTCCCAAGAGTCGGTGATTTCTCCCCTCGTTCTCCATCGATGGTCCAGGTGAAGTTTTTGGCCCTGGATGAAGCAGATCGAATGCTGGATATGGGTACCTTGGCTAGATGGGAATTTTTATATGGACTTTTCAGAAGAAAAACAACAACAAAGAAGGGCGGAAAGGTGGGGTGATAACCATTTTTGTGCTTTTGGAAGATGTCCATGTCATGGTAGGGTTTGTTTTTAGATTTGGGAGGAAATCTGCCAAGGTGGATTACCAAACAAAACATGGTTGGAGGGTTTTTCTGAATTTGAATCTTATACCCAGATGATGTTTTCTTGGGAATTTCTGTGCATGAAGACCTTCATGGTTTTTGTGTCGACTTTTGTGTCAAGACATTCAGCGGCAAAAAAATCCAAATGCTGGTTGTTGAATCAACACAAACAACCAAAACACCTCCCAAAAAGATACCCTTCCTGAAACTAACAGCAAACGCCTCTAAAAATGGAAGGTTGGAGGATGATTCATTTCCTTTTTGCATGGCCTATTTTCAAGGGCTTTAACTGTTCGTTTCAAAGGGAGTGTATTCAAAAAGTATGCCAGAAAAATTGATCAAAGGATTCCTTCCAAAAAAGGTTGAAAAAGTCGGTTTCTGAACATCTTTGGGCTCCGGCATCGTGGGAAAAATCGTGTGGGCAGTTCTGTCTATATTATAAGCACGGGGAAAATGTGATGAAGCCAATGGGGGCAAGAAAGGGTTTTTGTCGAGTGTTCCAAAGCACGGGCTGTTGTCCATGTTCCAAATGAGGAAATGGCCTAAGTATTATACCATCACCTTCCACTCGGGGTGCCAATCAAAACCCTAAGGGCCTAAGGGATGGTGAATTGACACCCTGCGACAAACTGGAAGGTGCAGGTAGATATATAAAAGTCATTCATGAATTATGTTTCAGATTCTATTGGAATGCCCAATACCTATGGGAACCCATCCGTTTTTCCCTTTAATCTGGCCATAGGGGTTATGCCGTTATGGATTTATGGTCCAAAGTTTAAAGATATAATTCATATTTACTATATCAACTAGTGAGATGGATCCCCAAAAAGATAACCAACTCCAAACCTCCAAACCCCCCATCCCCCAAACCTCCAACCCCCAAAAACTGCTCGCCAACAAGAATCCAAGTTTGGCTTGGTAAAAATCCCCAAAGGTTTTGAACCACAGATTCGCGAAATCATCGAGAATCATGGGATGCCACCAGCTGGAAAAGGTCGACAAACCATGTGTCTCGGTTGTTTCTTGGGAAGGTGAAAAAGGACAAAATCATGGTGGGCAGTTGTGATGGTGGTTTTTTGTTGGTTGGTTGGTTGTTGGCTGTTGGTTTCTTGTTTCTTGTTTCTTGTTTGTTTTTTTGTTTTTTGTTTGTTGGTTGGTTGGTCGATTGGTTGTTGTTTTTAACTGTGTCTTGTTTGTTGTTGTGGTTGTTGCTGTTGTTGTTTCCACCAAACATTTGAGAATAAACTCATTTTGATGGATGCATGGACTTCTGTTTCATTGATCCCATGTTACATCTCCTCCCACCTTGGGATTACTTTCCACATCAAGCTCCATGTCAGTCGTGCTGTTAGGCACACATGTAACATACCACTATAGCAATTTGGTTTCTTAGATGTTGGGGAAGACACAGCTGTTGCGTAATTTGGAAAAAAGGGTATATCTCAAATCTTTTGTGATGATGAACAAAAATATCCTTTAGATGTGGTGATTCACCATTGAATACACGGATTCATTTTATTTATTTTTCAAGATTGAAGGAACTTAACGGAGTCAAACGGATGAGGCATAAGCTTTCTCCAGTCACCTGGTTGGCTGAATGCAGTTTTGTAGTGGATTTCTGAATCGTTTCTACCCTCTAATTACCTACCTCTGGTTTTGGAAGGTCTTATTGTCATCAAAACACCCTGTAGATATTCCGTATTACTTAACCTCAAGCTGTGCCAAGCAGGATCACAGAAATCCGATCGAAAACCCGGGATATCACCATACCTACGATGATACCATGGGTGAAGTATAAGGCCTTGTGTATCCTTCTGGAGAAACATGGTGGTCAAGAACTCAACTATAGATCTTTCATGATCTTTCCACAAATTATGTCAATGTTTTTTTGTTTTTTTTATGTCACCAAAATCGTTGCAATTTTATCATTGCGAAAATGGGTTCGGACAAGTTACACCCTACATGGAAGCTGAAAACGATAGTTCGGAAGATGATGTTCCTTTTCAATTGGGTGATTTTTTAGTGTTCCATGTTAATATTCCGGAATGTAACAAGAAAACTCACCCACCGGAAACACTAACCCCACCGGTTCCAGCAGCAGTTTTTTTCACACCGAGGATGTTCTCAGCCACCTTTCCCAGAGAGATCCAGAATTTGGCCGAAGATTTTTTGGATCCCAAGTATTACAGCATCTCCGTAGGTGCAAGTCGGCGGTGAAAGACATACATGGTGGGTTGTCGGAGTGAGGGTGGTGATTTTGTTTTTAAGTTTGGGTGAGAAAAAAACAAAGGTTTTTTTTTTAATACACCAGAAATTGCGGGTAAAAACAGGGGGGTTAAAAGCTTGACATGTTGACATTTTTTTTGTAAAATCTGTTGATGTTCATGATTCAGGTTTGATTCTGTCCCTTCAAAGGCATAAAATAAACAACATGATATCCCACAAGGGTCACAATCGTATCAATTTCAACCAGGGCACCACGGTTTTCCACCACGTTTTATCAGGGCACTGTGTTTCCGATACCTCTTTTGGAATTCTGAAATGTATCTGGGATGCTTTTGATTTAGTTATCACTTGGACCCCTCCCACCCACACAATGGATGCCGTATAGTATACTCTGATCATACATGGTTTTGTGAAATTGTTTCTAATATACCACAATCTATTTGAATCTATTGACTATTGATTCAATATTTTTTAAAAGATGTAGCATCATCTCAGGACGTTCTGAGCACTTTACATGCATCAATCATCTCTACCAAATCCAATGCAGTTTTTGTTGAACATTTGATTATATTTGTATAAACAAATATACATATGGACTGTGTATTCCACATATCTTCTCCCCATTCCAAGAAGAAATCCGCCAAAACCATACAGTGAAATCTCATCCAAATCCACATCCTCCAACGGCGAAAAAATCCAGGCCGTGTAGGTAGTACCACCAGCAGCGTCTCACAGCGTTTTGAGTTCCTGGGTTTCGAAGGGAGGATTGGAGCAGGTTTTATAGAAAAACAAGGTGCTGATGAAATTCCACCTAAAAATGGTGAGATTATACTAATGTATGTAAGATTAAGAATAAGAATGATATTCCCCGTTCTGTGGATGATTCATAAGAAACCAAATCAAATAATTAAACCTTAGTCCATTTGCCGGTTCCAGCTACTTGCTTTCCGCAGTATCTTAAGCCCCAAAAAACCGTCGAACAACAATCAGTTCCAAGTTTGATGAGTAAAATTCAAGTGTTGATACACCACTGAAAACAAACGGCTGGTTCACCTATAAAAATCACCGTTTTTTGTATTCAGGAACATCATCTTCCAACCATCCACCTCCATGACTTTGGGTTCCACAATCTTACTTGTTCAAGCCTGTGCTGGGACACAAAACTGAGTTGACAACAACAACAGTTGTCAAACATATCCATCATCTCGACTCGAGGTGTTTGTTCTTTTAGCTCTAAGCGTCCACGCAGTAGGCTGGTAACTTTTCTCTATCAATTGCGTGACTTAGGATTCAGAAATTTCATCCGGACATGACCGTCGAAACCAATTCAGGTTGGGTAAAATAAACCCCAACCTGCATCTTCCAAAGGTTTAACCAACCATGTTGGAGGGTCAAATGTCCAAAAGGTTTTTGACATCCAAAGGGATGGAGGAATCTCAAGTCCCAGAATCAATTCTCATGGATCGCTCAGTAGAAAGTGTGAAACCTCAGGCTTTTTTCTTTATTGCTTCAATTCTTGGAAATTCGAGTTTATTGGTTCAGTTTTTGTTTGTAGATTTGTAGATTCTCCATCCAGCTGTGTGTTTAGAGTTGTCAGCTTCGGGGATGTTCCGATGAATTTGCATTCAACAGCATGAAGAATAGATTTTCTGGACCACAAGAAACAATTACCAATTAAGAACCGAGAAGCTAAAATAATGTCGAATTGAAATGTTCTTTTGAGGGAAAAAAGGTATTTTGCTGGGATATGATATGAGAAAACCACCAGTTTGTGTTTGCGATGTATCCTGGATTTTCCAACAGGGTAAGAATCCACTGTATTTTTTCGGGCCTTTGAAAGTTGGTCACTGAAAATTGCTGGTTGGAAGATGATGTTTTCCTGTTGAAATGGGGAAGATGTGTTTGGCAACTTTTTGTTGATACTAAAGTGTTCTCAAAATTCGAGAAGCCAGCCAAACCTTGAAAGGAACATCGACAGAGCTTCTTGATCATCAACCAACTTCTTCTGAATCATCATTTTTCTGTGGCCCCCACAAAAAAATATCATGACTTTGACGGACCAGGTGATTTAAGTCTTTCTTTTCTGTTGAAGATAAATCCACCATTCCAACCACTCCAAAACCAGAACTGCCGCAACGGCCAACGCTGGTATTTCAGGAACCTTCGTTATGGCGATAAGTTCGAACAACTCCTTCAGTCCTTACAAGAGGTGCCTCGAACACAACAAAACCTCCCGGGGTGTTGGCCTATAATAGAGGGTGGGTGGGTTTGCTTCTAAGATATTGGATGATGGATCTGTGTTGTTTGTTGGGGCGGGGTAATAAGTAATGATCATGGTCTGGTGTTGCTTGTTTTGTATCAACGAAGTCATGGCGTTCAAAACGGTCAAAGTGAAACCACCAACCCTTGGAGTTTTGGGACAGGCTGTGGAAATTCTCAAACATTGGTATCTCAATCGAAATGGGGGGGTACATGTTTATATAGTGCAAGTTTCAATTTGCACCCCAAAAATCGGGTGAACCTTGGGATATTTTTGTTTGTTGATACAAACAAACCATTTTTGAGATCCCCCCCGAAAAACAGCAGGACAAACATGGCTCACCAGCAACCTGAATGGTTGTTGTTTTTTTTTACTACAAAATGATCGCCTTGATGGGTGGTATGACCTCCAAGATGCAATGGTTCTGGCGAAGTTGGATTTTGAATCCTTCAAAAGCCATTTCCCCGGTGTTTATTTTTTGCATGTGTTTTTTTAAACCTTTGTTTCTTTGACCAAAAAAGCAAACCTGACATTTCCATGCCAAAAAACCCCGGAGGTTTGGATTTCAACTCAGCGTCTCCCCGTTTTTGGCCGAAGGTGGAAGGCGAGGACGGTCCAGCGAAGACCATTGTCTTTGCCAACTCCAAATTCATGGCGACTTGGGATTTACTGTGAAACAACTCTCCGGGCGGTGCCAAACGAAGATATACAACGTTTGATGGGAATTCAGAAAATCTGGTGGGAAAAATATCTGCAGATGTTAGTAAAACCTTGGTACATCATTGGGAAAAACTAATAAAAACTACTTATCAAGTGGTGCAGGATTTCTTTCATTAACAGTAGCAATGGAACATGTACCATCTGAAGATGTTTAGGGTTACCGGAGGGTACAGCAAGCCTTCAGAATATGGGGCACTAACCCCCTAAAATACCTGGAAAACTCATTTTGGGTCACTGCCTAAGCTTCAAAAACCTTCAAGTTCTACACCTCCGATGGGGATGGAAACTTCCCAAATCTTCCCTAATGGGCGAGCCCAGAGTGTTGAAGGGAAACAATCGGATGTGAAGCCGTCCTGAAACAACCCAACAAAGTTGTTTCTCCAAATACGATATCATCAACATACGGTATATATGCATGTACATATCATATGGTAACCCACCAAAACCCTTCATTGTTTCCAGGGTTTTTGTTGCTTGGTTTTCTTCAAAGGTATCCCCACGTTTCATCGTGTCTGGTCCAACGGTCGGTCTCCAACGATGCCTTGGGGCTGCCGAGGTGGATGATATCCAATCTCAACTGCGGGAGAATCGTATCCGTTGTACCAGCATGCATGGAGGTGGGTGGAGGAGGGGGACGACATGGGGAAAGAAGTAGGGATGGAGATATGTATGTATATACATGCATTTATATCGAGAAAAGCTGTGGATGATTGATGATTGATGATTGATGATGATTGATGTTGATTAATGATGATTGATGATGACTGATGATGATTGATTGAACGGTAAATGATGATGAACACATGATGATGAACACATGATGACAATCCCTACAAGTTAAGATTTATATCTTTTCGACGGAACCCCCCCAGTACCAGTGGCCATCTTCAATGTTATCGTGCTGGTGACACTTTCGCAAACACATTGATAAAATCTGATCAACTCCACCTTCCAACACTTTTACCCAACAAAAACCCACCAGTTGGAACACCAGCAGACACGCACACAAACAAACGCAAAAACCACACAGTACCCCCCTCCCGGTGAAAAGTACGGTGACATGACGGGTGTTTTGGTTGTTAGGTGTGAGCCAAAGCCAACGTGATCGTGCCTTGCGCGATTTGAAGAGCGGTCGGGCTCATGTATCTCGGTGTTAAACTGCAAAGAGTTGGGGTTTACATAATATGGATCCATACCATGGGACTCGTATATTTGCCGATCCATGAACGGTTGATTTGATTTAGGTACATATAGGGAAATATACCAGTCCCATGGATGCTATGGGGGAGAGTTTCACCATGAATATGAGAAATTGCATGGTATATCTTTATATGCTGCAGTACCTATGGGCACGCAGCATATGGTAAGAATATGGAGAAGAAACCCAAACAAAAACTACTAGCGTATAGTAGGTTTTAGAACTTTCTTGTTTACAGGGCGTTTTGGATTCTTTTCTTCTCCATGTTTTTTTCATCAACTTCAAACCAGTACCTTCTCAAAGATTGACTCAGTGGATATAACAGGGAGGGCAATCACTGTATTGTAACAGCGGGGTTTCCTTTTTTTTTGGGGGGGGGAATGGTTTTTGTTACGCGCTGGTTTTTGGATGGGTTGGGAAATGATTCCAGACTTCCAGGTTTAGGATGAACTGAGGTGGACCTAAAAGGCTTACCAGAACAAGAACTGCCACAGTATCTACCTGAGCAACATCTGAAAACAGCCTCAACCAAAAAATAGAGAAGACTATATATATATATATATCTCCATACAATCCCATCCTCCCCCAGTTTTCTTTCCCTTCAACCAATATGATAAACCCACAACAACAAAACCCAGCAAATCCGCCGAAATTTTTTGGGAATTTCTACCTCCCCAGGTCTTGGTAGCAACCGATGTGGCAGCACGTGGATTGGATCTGCCGGGAATTGATCATGTGATCAACTTCGATTTGCCATTGATCCTTGTTTGGTCCAACGCAAGGAGTTCTTTCGCAGTGATGAAACATTTCACCCATGGGAAAAAAGGTTGTATAGTTATACTTGTATATTCATAATAGTGGATGAACAACTACCAACTACCGAGGTTTATTTATAGGGATTTTATATGAATCATTAATATTTAGCCGTTCTTTTAAATAAAGATCCCCCATTCACCAAGCTGTAATTGATTGAATGTCACTGCTCAAATGGCATGGATGGCTTCACAGAAATCTGACAGAAGCAGTTTGAGAGGGTAGTGTTGATGGTTCAGAAATCCTGCACGAGTTGGGGTATAATAAAACCCTGTTAATAAATGGGATATTTACCATATCAACCGGTTAGCCGGATTTCTGAACCATCAACAGTATGACCTTGATGAAAGAAGTGAGTTTTTACCTTGGAAACCTCACCAGTTTGATTCGAAAACCCCTCTAATATTCATTTGGTATGAAATAACATGATTTCAGAAACCCCAAAATATTGGTGCCAGAGATGGCATCATTTTTGTTTGTCAAGTTATGTGACCAGCTCGCCTCCTCCAAACAAATTCCAAACAAGTATAAGATAAATCAAGGCTGTTTCTTGCCATTTGTTGGTGATGATCCCCACAAGAATCCTACCCATCCCAACTGTTTGTGGGCATTTTTTGTTTTGTCGCCCCGAACACCCAAAACAAGAAAAACCCAACTCAAAGACACCGAGACCGACACACCTGCATTTTCCAAGGAACGGTGAAGATTATGTGCATCGTGTCGGTCGAACAGGTGCTCTCGGTTAGAACTTGGATGTTGGAATTGGTTGGCAGAAAGTGCGCCAGATTTTTTGATGATACTGTTGATGGTTCAGAAATCCGGCGTGAAAACCAGTTGATATGGAGAGTTTATCTACCATTATTTGTTACAAGGTTTTATTACATCTCAGGTGGTCTTCTCGCCGGACTTCTGAACCATCAACAGTAGGTTTTGGGGCAAGCCTAAACCCAGGTTCACAGTGGGTAAAAATCAATCTATAGTTTCTAACTTCGCTCCATGGGTCTAGTTGAATTATTGTCTAAATCAGTTGATATTTGATTCTCAAAAATCTGAATGCCTCATGTCCAAACCAATCGAATCTTGTTTGGATATATCAGATATCCACCCCAAGCGATTGAACCCTGTGAGATGTGGCCGACCGAGTTTGTGACAGATTGCAATTTGATGGATGTGTAGTATACACGACATATATATACGGATATACTGTGTTACACAGATACATATTTATATGTTGCACTATATATTATGTTTGATATTGTAGATTATAAATGTTGACGATTTTGTCCAAAAACAGGTCAATTGTCCACTCCAAAATGCCACATTGCGAAGGTCGTATTGGCAACAAGGGTGTAGCCACCTCCTTTGTTACCAACACCGAGCCAGCTCTTAAGGACCCATGTGGATTCCACGGTGGGGTGGTGAGGTTTGCAATCATGTTTGTATGAGAAAAACACAAGAATCTGGAAGGCTTTGAAATAAGATTTCAAACTGGAAGTTCCCAATAAATCGCAACAAATCCTTGATTTTCAAAGCATGTGTTTGTTGTTTGGATGCTCTGTCATTTGTTGTTCCCCACATTCTTGATGTGAACCGCTTCTGGGCTGGTTGTGGGTGAAGCACCTTCCACGCATTTTTGCGAGGACATCGTGCGATCCTTGAAAGATGCCAGGAAACAAGACAAGACGGCTTCTGAAGTACCACAGTGGTTAGAGGCGCAGCCAGGGATGAGAATCTTATCCCCCTTCCTAAATGCCAGGTTTTTCCTGGAGTAGCCGGCCTTAAAAGGGGATGATTGGTGAATAACTCCTTAAGGGGGAGCCCCTTGAATTCCCATGGTGTTTTTCTGGGGGCAACAACCAAACTACCTGCAAACTTTCTTCGAATTAGAATTTACAGGCATACATTGCCCAGTGCTTTAGCCACCCTTTTTAAACCCCAAGAGATGTTTTCGGCCGTTGTTTTTCCCGGGATTCTTCAGGGACACACAAATCGTTGCGATTTTGCGGGTCCGGCACCTCTTCCCCCAAAAAACACTGCATGGGTTGTTTTTTTGTTTGCTGTGGGGTGATATATCAACAATGACATGTGTTTTTTTTGTAAAAGCGTTCTTCAGTTCCCTGGTGTTGAAACTGTTCTTGACTTGGGGCAGGTAGGCCAGGTTTAGAGAAGAAAACACATTTACTTGCAAATACATTTGTTTGGCAATTATTTGAATTTGTGACATATTTGAGGATGAGGAAGTGACCCTTTCAAAGGTTGTTGGTGACCTCCAACTAGTAGGCTAAAAAGGGAACTTTGAATCACCTGGTGGTGGTTGAAAAGGATGGACCTATTCCTTTGTATCCAAGTAAAGGACATGGAATGATAACTTTGTACTTATTTCATGTTACCCCTCCCAGAAACAGCTGCTACCAAGATCATTTTATTTTCAATATGAGATGGCAATCTAAACATTCACTTGCCACTGGCACCCTGGGAAGGGTTTCGCATCCCATCTTATTGCTTTATTAAAAAACGCCAAAGTACTAAACCGCCTATTGCAAATTTTGCGCAAATGTTGATCCTAAGCCTTTTTTTGTAAAAGCAACACTAAGTGTCAGGGGAAACACTTTTCTCATATATTCTTGTTCAACAAATAACTCCTGCCTGCACCCCCTGGGGTTTTCACCTCCGAAGCAAGCAAGCAAACGTCAAAGCTCCCTCCACACCACTGCTTCCATCACTTGGGGGTTGGAGGAGATGGCTTGGTCCTCTCGCAATAGCCGTTCCGCCTCGCCTGGCCGTGGTAACTTTCGTGGAAGCTCTGGCCGTGGTGGTTACAGTGGCTATCAGTCACGAGAACGGGGGAGCTATGGAGGAGCGGGAGGTGGAAGGGGGGGAGTGTTTTGGGGATGTGTTTTTTTTGGGTGAGTTGATGGTAGATGAGAGATTCGGTTGATTAGTTTTTCTACTTTGAGTTCCTGGCAAACAAGTTGTAAAGTTCATATTTGTTCAACTTATATCCCCACAACCAGCCACATTCCTTCCTTAAAAAAAGGATAAAAGGTACTTTCCTATGTTTTCCAGGTCGAAGTGTGTAGATGAGTTGAGACCATTTGCCAATTTGTTGTCTACTAGTTGGAAAATCTCAAATGGACCAGACCAAGAATTTGGGGTTTGGGAACCGGGGTTCATATAGGGAACTTCCTAATAAAAATTTACCCAATAGACATGTCATCTTTTCAAATGCCCTGCTGTCATACGAAGGCGGACTACCTTCGCGTTGGCCTCAAGGACCGGGGGGGGGGGGGGGGAAGCGCCAGCTTGGGGAAGGGGAGTTGATGTTTAAGATACCCAGGGTGTTGCCAAACACACACAAATCTGTATATATACCTCATGCATTCTCGTTTCATGGGCCTTTTCCATTTCAAGTCGAGTTTTTTTTTTTCCGATTCGGTGTTGACGCATCCTTCCAGCAACTTTCCTGACCGCAGAAAAAAAAGCACAGGTGATGGGTGCCATGCTAGGAGTGTCCTGGTGATGTTCATGTCGTTATTGGTGCCTCCTACGACCAATTTGCGACATGATAATGTTCAGTTCCGGTCATTCTGTCAATAAAAATAAGCCGACAAATTCCTCAATTTTCCATCAGTCCCAAGTAACAGCATCCAGTCGCCAGAGAACTGATAGCTTCCCAGGAGGAGGAGGGGGTTACCGCAGCAGCAGCCCGCGGAGCTTCCGCGAGGGCGGCTTCCGCGATGGCGGCTTCCGTGATCGCGATGGTGGCAGCCAGCGGGGCTACCGCGAGGGCAACTTCCGCAACAATGGCTACGAGCGTCACTTGAAGGGATAAAGCAGGAATGATCTGCTAAAAGTTAAACCGTCATAGTTTGGCTGATGTTCCTGTTGCTGCTTGTAGTTAAGCGTTTCGTTGCTTTTTGCTTCGACCACTCAGGGGTTTGCAATTGGAAACCAACCCCCGAGTTCCTAATTGCAGCAGTTCTTGCTTTGAGAGGAGTCATCATGAAGGGCAACACACTTTCCATCCAATTCCATCCTTGAGTTTATGTCAAGTCGAAGCATTTCAAGACCTTTTGAGGCACTTGATATGTGCAATAATACTGTTGATGGAAGAAATCCTGCACTACCCGGGATGTATAAAACCCGTCGTAAATAATGGGTATAAACTACCATATACCAACTGGGTGAATGGCGGATTTCTGAACCATCAACAGTATGTCTTTCATTTTCATTCATCCAAACCCTTCCCTTTTTACAATGATTTGGGGGCATCATTGGGAGTCATTCCAACACAACTGGCATAAATATCAACTATTTATCATTGTATATTGTAGTCCTGGTACCCTAAAACAATCATTTGTTTAGTGGATGGAAGTCATGAGTTTTACCCATGATCTTGTTTTCATGTCATTTTATTTGTTTATATGCCGTACCCTCGCACGTTTTTATTTTTATTTTTCGAGTGAAATTTAGTTGTTTTGCTGCAAGAAAAAAAAACGCTGTTGATCAACATTTACCTGCAGATGTTTCGCAATGAAAAAAAACAGACGTTCTATATATAATACATATATCATATATGTAAAGAATAACATTTTTTCAAAGTCCTTCAACCAAATCCTATCAAGTACCAATTTTTGAATGAATGTTTTTTAAAATGCACTTCAACAACTCTTGGACTTCAACAACCACTTTAACAAAAGAGGGTGTGTGTCCGTACACGGTGTCAACGAGTTTTTCTTTAAAAAATGGTGGAAGTATATATCTGGAAACGTATATCTTGACAGATGATCTTCACCATTTCAATGCAAACAATCTGGGTAGTGTGTATTTCGAATCTATCCACATATTTACCTACAAATTAACCTACTACCATTCCCTGCTTCCCCATATGAAATCATACCATTCACCACCTGAATTTCAACAGCCGTTTCTGGTTCCCTTAATAGGTGGGATCGGTGATATATATATATATATATATAATCACCCAATAGGCAAGGACTATAAGTGGTATATAAGTGGTATTTTTCCTGCCAATTGGGGACTTATATATCACCGATCCCACCTATTAAGGGAACCATCACACCTTCCCCAAGGCGACGAACGCTCCAGCTTTCCCCGAAACGCGGGTAGTTCCCGGAACTCCCGCGATGGGCGGCCGAGCTACGATGATGATGACATCTTCTCATCATCACCACCACGACGTGGCGGAAGAAGGCTGCCAATTCCCATACCATCCATGGGAGGATTGCATATTTACCGATCCATGAATGGTGGATTTTTTATGGTAAATTAGTAGGTAAAGATACCATACATGGATGCTATGGGATTTGCTGTGGGATTTTTTTGTCGTTTTTTTTGTTTGCGGAGAGAATGGGGGTTGGGATATTGTGAGTGAAGGAGTGTTACTGTAGAAACACTTGGAAACAATTTATTAGTGGGGGAAAAACATGGGTGAAGTATATATTACAGGCCTTAATGCTCATCAGTAGATATTGAGAATAAGTTGGAAAATGTATTGATGTGATGGGCTTCAGATAGCCGACATTGGTGGAAGGGGTCAAGGCAAGCATTTCTCACATCTCAATATTTCATTTTCTGGGAGGTGGTTTTCAAATATATTTTTTTTCATCCCGATCCCTGGGGAAATAGTCCAATTTGAAATGGGTTGAAACCGCCAACTAGTTTTAAGATGGGGTGTTTGTATAATTATGAACTTAAAATGCTATGAAATGCGGGTGGTTTTGACTTGAATGGGGAAATCGAACCAAACACCTTATAATTTGTGTTGTCAATGCACGGCTTTAAAAGCATACCTGGACCTTTCATTTTGGGTGCCTTACATGGTTCCATTACAGACTTGTCAATCAACCATCCCCGTAAGGTTTTTAATTGGCATGTTTTATTTTCTACAAGGTGTTTTTCAATGAATGTACAAAACATACCTGCCGAAAAGTATATATTCCATGATGAATGTGGAAACAAAGTTTTTTTATCTCCCACAACATGTTTTAACTGTTTCATAACTTCTTGAAACTAGAATTTTATGGATATGCTGACATGCTAAATTGTGGTTTTCCATTGACACCATGTTTTTACGATAAGGTTGATTGCCGTTCATAGCTCTTACAATCGATATAGGACAAATTTTCAACAAGGCAGTAGGTAAATGAATTGTGGATACCACCTGAGCTTATTTTGAATCCAAAGGTCTTTCACTCAGTTGGGGATGTATTCTGAAAAAAAATCATTCCCGGATTCAACCGACAGATTTTTTGATGATGCATGGTCAACCTATATATACAGATGAGTGGTGTGATCCTACACACTCACCTTGAAGATTTCCTCCATGTTGAAGCTGACAACAAAATCACTCAACCAAAACAAAACAAAAAGACGGAAAGGCCAAAAAATCATCTGAACCATCCAACCTCCATGACTTTGTGCTTCCATGTCAATCTTCAGGGGGATTAAACAACCTCAACCTCAACCTCAGAAACCTGGACCTTGAGGGACCTTTGTCAACCTGAAATCATGGGACATCCGCTTATCTCCTGAAGATCGTTTATCTCAGTTTGGATGATATACAAAATCATATGCCTTTTTTGCACAAGAACATGTGGTTCAAAGTCTAGATCTTACATGTTTTATGAGGTGTTTTTTTTGATGTGCCATGTTCCGAAGTACTGCGAATGTCTATATGATTTCATGAACTTTCAACAAACTTTCACATCCATATATGGTTCCACCATGACTCTATCATACAAATTTTAGGCCAACGACTTGGGGGGATGCCAAAGTCTGAAAACCCATACAAATGGCATACACTTATTTACCTATACATGAATGGTTGTTTTTTTGATTGGGAAATTGCTAAGCACACAAACCATACTGATAGGATACATAGGACTTGTATAGACTTACCTAAATTTACCATAAATTTATGGGTTTCATGCAGGTAGATATTCCATACTTACATGGATCCGTCATGGGATTCAATATGAGTCAAAACTGTAATGGGTATCATGCTGATGGTTCAGAAATCCCAAACAACCACCTGGGATGTTTTTGAAACCCCGAAAATAATGGTAGATAAACTACCAACCTCAACTGGTGAGTTGATCCCGGATTTCTGAACCATCACCAGTAGGATTCCTATCATTCCTATCATCTTGACACACGAGGTGATTCATGGATCGGCGAGTAAACCACCTGGTAGATAGTTTTTGTCATGTTTTTCTAAACCTTGCTTAAGTTATGTAGTAAAAAAACACACATATCATTTAGTTGAGAGATAAGTTTTGCACCCATGAAAATTGCAGAGTTTTATGAACATCCGTGGGTTTTCAACTGCCGGATTTCTGAAGCATCAACGGTATGTGTTCAGGGACGACTACTTGGACCATGCCGAGTACCCTAGACGTCGCTCAGTGTCTGTGGATGGCCCGTGAGATGCTTCCCTGTTTTTTCCGGTTAAAAAAGGCAAACCTGGCCAAAGAAGCAGAGAAAAGACAATGCCAACGGCATGTTGTTGTGTTGTTTTTTGTCGTTTTTTAAAACTGGTTTGGAGATATTTCACATTAAGAGAGATTGTTTGGAGGAAATAAAGACAATATAGAGTTTTTTTGCTGAGTTTGCATGAGTATATCATGCTTACATGATGAATTTCCACGAGAATGAAAAAATACAAAACATGATGCAAGATTCATGCTTTGTGATTGGCAAGCCGTGTTACATGCGATTTGATTCATTAGATGCCTTGTTCTTCGGTTGAGCTTTGTCGTTGCTCACACATTTGGATGTGGCATTCACGACATAAATCCCTTCTAACTCAACCTTCGGCGATGATCTTTGAAGATCCCAATACGCCCAAAGAGAAACAACAAACTAAAAAAGGTCCTTGGGCAGCACGGTTCCTGTGATCTTACTGGAAAACGAAAACACAACACTCCGACGACATGGGTGAAAGTTTGACCTCACAATGGTTCGTAGAAAATTATTATTGGCATGAATGGTGATAGTGTGGAGACAAGATTTTAGGCTGAAGGGGGAGGGTAGCAATGGTTTCTAAAAGGGGTGGGATTTTTCTCCCTCCCCCCAAAAAGTGCAGGTATCTTGCACCTACACCCAAACTAATGGGAAAAGAACCTGAAAAAACAAATCGCACCGAAATGAGAAGGAAAGTCATTTGAACCAAACCGTCATGACTTTGGGTTTTTAAAATGTTTACCCCCTGAAAACTAACATATCCCGTGAAAAATTACGGTTGGAAGATGAAATTTCGTTGTAGAATCAATCCCTTTTCAGGCGACATTCGTTCATTTTTTGGGGGAGTAGTATTTGAATATGTGTGTCCATCAGGTCCGATTAAGCAGAAGCCGTAGTAGGGATAAACTCATCAACCCAATGAGGATCCGGGTTTTGATATACCCATTGAGCTAGATTTCCATCCATCATATAATTTGTTGGGATGACCATCCCCAATAAAAAGGAGCTTTGAAATAAATCCGGGACCAAAATGTTTCATGACCTTATATACCATTATTAATATATTTTTGGTGGGGGCAGTCAGTCGGGGTGGATTAGCTATTTCAAAATGGGAACTCCAAATGAAAGATTGCCCAATCAAGTAAATGTGTATGAAATTCCCTATCCCAAAATCCTATCTTGTTATTCGCAACTTCTCGTTCCCAAAACCACCTTGGAGTCCTTAAAGAAAATGAATGAATCGAAACTTGCTCTGATCTGGGGAATCTGCGTTAGACTCAAGGTATCTTTGATCGTGGGATTCGAACCACGGGTTCGCGGCACGGCGACGGGTGTTTTGTTTTAGCTAAAGATCAGATTCTAGAGTACTTCTGGTTGTGCAGATTCATTGAAGATGGGATGATCCTTAGGTAGAGTCATACGTGCCTCAAGGAAAAACATATTATCTTCCTACTTAGGTACAGTCATTTGAGATGGTATGATTTCATTGCTTCGTTCTATTACCTACTGTAACCGTTTTTTTTTGAACCTCTGGAAGCTGAGGTTTTCCATCGAAATTTTTCCGCACTCATTCGACCAAGCCTATGGGATGTTTTGATGTCTTTTATGAAGACATGGGATGTCCAACTTTTTGGCCCAACAAAAGCTGCATGCAGTTGCAACGTCCCAACTGCCGATTTTTGTTGATAATTGGATGACTAATCACAGGAAGTAACATCACATTGAACACATTCTTAAAGACGATGATATAGGATGTGAACCTGGTATTACAAGCAACACCGTTTGCGAACATTCAAAGGAGCTTTACTTATGACTTACTGTATCATATTTTTCACTTTTCATATCCCAATGGTTACCATTCATCTGGAATCAAGTTGGTATGTTCTCAAGCATTTGTATATACACGGCATTTGTTCAGGTTTGGTCATGGGGTCTTCCAGGATGCACCCTGAAAGCTTAAGGTCTTCCTTTGAAGAACAAACAATTCTTGAAAAGTCAGAATGCACAATTTTATGATGAAACTGGTATATCTAAACCCTTAGGGATCCATGTAAGTATGGAATATTTACCAACATTTACCATACATTTATGCTGTAGGTATAAACATAGCAGTCCCCTGGATCCTATGGGTCTAGATACCGTACATAATTTTCAACAAAAATCTGAGCAATTGAAAAAAACCCTAGTCGTTTAGGTATATAGGGGAATTATACCACACACTTAAATGGAGATTATTTCATAAACCATCATAAGGATCCCGTCATTAAACAACCAGGATTCCAATGGAAAGTAACGCCAGGTTTTTTTCGTGGCTCATCTGGATACCTTTACACCCTTTGTTTTCAGGCCCAGGCGACCGGAAGGTCCAACAACCAAAACCAAAACTCCCGCCGTTGGCTGCGTCGCGACTTTTCGCGCCGAAAAACTGACAAAAATCTACGTCGCGACGACGACAATCGCGACCGTTGGCTGCGCCGCAAAGAAAAAAAACACGTGATGTATAGAATTCGTTAAACGGATCAGCCAACAGGCAAAAAATAGTGGTGTCGTATTAACGGTTTACCATTGCAAGAGTTTTTCAATACAAGGATATATCATACGGGATTTCTATATATGACATGCCTAATGAACCCACCAAGCTTGACGACCGTACCAACCTTGGTGAAATGGACTGCTGGAACCCATGGAAGATTGTGCCATTGTTGCCGCCTTTTTTTCGCTGAACAGCTTTGAGCTGAATGATCACAGCGGTTTCAGCCCACAGCACCTTGTTACCTTGACGTGAATTGGATGATAAGAGTGGGGTGCCTATACAATCTATACATCATATTATATTGCCTTAGGGTTCAAAAAAAAACAACAACCCTTTGGAAGATGCTGGTATATTTAAATCTATATACACCTGGAGCCCCAATGACCTCTATTTTTGAAGGTCAACCCCCCCCAAACAATTCCTAAGGGCCTAAGTTCCAACAACAACAAAGGCCATGAAAGGGTTCCAGGTATTTTTATATTTACACGTACTACACGACATGCACATCTTTGTTTTTTTTGTTGAATTTTCAAACCAACCTCAAAAAACCCATGTCAAAAAGTCACCCTTTCAATTCCTACAGCTTCGCCTCCCCCACGGATCGGAACTCGATTTGCTGCTTTGCTCCATGTGGAGATGGCCGAGGATGGAGGCACCCTGAGGGAAGTTGGGAGGGGGTAAGTTCCACAGAGATGGCTCTGAGGCGTCAACAGGTTCCTGGAATATAGGTGGCGGTGGCGGTGGTGGTGGTTTTTGGATTAGATGCATTTTTGTGGATTGTTTTTGAGTAATTCTCGAAAATTGTGGGGAAAATTATGATGTTTTCAAATTGGGCATATTTTGTCAGTCCTTTGGGGGAAGGAGCAACCACCGAGTTGACTGAGTCCTAATGGGTGCTTTTGTCCTCTCACATCTCGAGTCATGGCCCGACGGTTTCGTTTTAGAAAATCGGTGAAATTACAATCCCTATGGATCCAATATGGGACGATTGTATAATTTACCTACATGAATGGTTGATTTTTTGTGATATAAATGTAGGTAAATATACTTGTTCCATGGATCCGTCATGGGAATGTTGGCAGGTTCTTTGTTGTCCTAGGGATTTGATGGCTGTTTATCAACCTTCTAAATCGATGTTTATCTTCGAACTTCCCATGCAAATGTAGGCTGTTGGTTCCACCCCCCCGTTGGTTGTGCGCATCATTTTGGGCACCTGAAAGTACCACAAAACCACCTGAAATGACACTGAAATTACCGGGAGACATCATTTGTGTTCAGGGCTTAGTTCCATTTTTTTGTTGGAGTTGGTCATCAAAAAAATCACAACTATCACATCAAGTCATCAAACATCAACACACCCAACCAACCAACCAACCAACCAACCAACCAACCAACCAACCAAACTTGTCATTCCAAGATCTCCAAAGAAAAACACGTTGGTTTTTCATCAAACTGCAGACCTTCTGCGGAGGCTACCAAGAATTCCTGGTGCTCTTCGCCCATCACAACATGTACTTCAATATGCGGTGGGCTTTCCCAAAGACCTGCAATCAGTTGAGACAGTTGTGCTTGTTGACAGTTGATAGGTGATATAACTGTTGGTGATATAAGAATGATTTTGTCATAAAGGGAGATGAGACATGAGTTAAACAGTTTTTTTAATGTGTTTTTTCGTTGAAACCATGAAATTTCGTGAAACATATGAGTCATGAACTTGAAGCATACGTAGATTTTGTTGCTGCAATGCTCGGTGAAGTCTTGTAAAGGTCAGTGCATTTTTCAACATCTCTCAGTTGCTGGAGAAAAATATGAAATCAGAAAGCAAATTAATATGATATTCAGCCAACATCTCCAGCATATATCAAAAGATGATGATGATGATGATGATGNATGATGATGATGATGATGATGATGATGGTGTATGATGATGATGATGATGTGATGATGATGATGATGATGATGGTGATGATGATGATGATGATGATGATGATGATGATGATGATGATGATGATGATGATGATGATGATGATGATGGTGTTATCAAACCATGCACAAGCAAAACCACAACTATACTCAACATTCCAATGATCATTATATGTTTTTTTACCCCCAAACAAAAAATCCAAGTCAACCAAACAACAACACCACCTCAACCCCATTGAAAGAAATCACCCCCCAAAACAAACAAACAAAAACAACAGCTTGTCCAAAAACCGAGGCACACCGTTCATTTCGTCTCGACATTTCGTGTCGAGGTTTTTGGAGTTGGAATCCTTGGCGGCGATGTTTACAGATGTGACACGTGAGCAACTCTACGTGGAGGCCCCGAGTTCCCATGACGGATCCATGGGGCGATTGTATATATTTATCCTATATACAAGAGTGGCTTAGATGTGTGGTAAACGTAGGTAAATATACCATAATACATGGATCCTATGGGGTTTGACTTCTGCCCCGTTTTTTTGACGCTTTGCGGCAGACACATTTTTAGTCGTTTCGGTAAATGATGATGGTTGTTTTGATTTTTCAAAAGGATGAAATTTGGAATGGTTGGGAAGGGATTTTTTTGTAGAAAAAATATTTTTGGAAGAAAAGTGAAGATTTTAAGTGGTGTTTCTTGTAATTCCTTGAGAACAGTTTAGCGTTTTTTGTTCTTGAATTTGCAAGTATTTGTTTCCACATGGGCAGATGTTCCTTTCCAGGATTGTTCTTTTTGTTGTTGTTTGGATTGGACATTGGACCATCAGAATTCCGTGTTTGTTACCATGGGATGATCAACTTCAATGCCAGAAAAAATGCGCAACCCTTTCGATAGAGTTTTCCTATCCTCCCCTGGAAGCAAGTTTAGGCGGATGAAATACGTGAAACTAACGACAAAATGCCTTTTTAAAATAGGCCTTCTGACCTAACAGGGACAAAAATCGTCTTCCTGCCAACCATCCGTGGCTTTCAGGGGGTTTTGCTGTTAGTTTTGGGAATCAAATACCTTCAGAACACGGAGACTGAATTTTTCGAAAAGATACGTTTTAAAACGTGTCGGGTGTAATACTGAACCTGCACCTGAAACAAAAACCACCACCACGACCACAACCAAATCAAGGCACCGCCAAGCGCCCTGGATCCTTCTCCCATGGTGTTGGTGCGGCTACGCCAGGAGACGGGTGAGGTCCATGTAGGCATGGAATGGGGTTTCTAAGATTCACATCTTTGGTTGCTTTCTACCATGATTGCAGATCCAAATCCCAAATTACCAAATTACCAAAAATACCAAGTACCAACTCACCTGAACGGTTGATAACCCCGAAAAAATATGAAAACGTCGAAACCACACAAGATTTGAGATAGCTGCTGTACGTATAATTTCTGGGTGGTGGTTTCAAATATTTTACATTTTCATCCCTACTTGGGGAGATGATCCAACTTGACAAATATGTTTCAGATGCGTTGGTTCAACCACCAACTAGATTTGTTCTTGCCCTAGCGCTTACACGTTTGCCATCCTTTTTGCCATAAGGGATCCTTAACCCCCAAGAGGTAGCCTAGACAGGCTCGTTGGTGCATCCCACTGAGTGGATGGGAAAAATTCCAAGCATTTTTCCAGGAGGATATGCGAAAGATATGTGAAAGATCCGTTTTGGTGAAGGCGGGGAAAAGTGACGAAACGAATTTTGCCCCCCTCGGAGTCTGGGTGATTCTGTGCTTGGGGGGTGCTTGGTGTGGTATTTCTTTCCAAGATTCCTTTCTAGTAATATGGGATCATAAGTCACCATGGAAAACTCCTTGCCTCTATGATTTAGTTGTCATATATAAACCTTGGTATGGGTTTAAGAAAAACAAAACTATATATGCTTGTTGAAAGAAGCATTTGGTCCAAACACATCTACAAACATATATAGACTTATATAGATATTTGTTTCTTCCAAAAAAGATACCTTGCTGACATGCTGAAAATTTCCATCCACCAGTCATCAAGTTGCCCTTGGTGGAAGGCGGTTTTGGAGGTTTGGGCTTTGGGCGCCAATTGTCCAGAGGCTGACGTGGACCCCGGATGGATACTGTTGTTGGTGAGGAGAATTTTTCAGGCAAACCTAGCGATTAACAACAACAACAACTGCAGCAGCAACAACAACAACAACAACAGCAGCAGCAACAACAACAACAACAACAACAACAACAGCAACAGCAACAGCAACAGCAACAGCAACAGCAACAGCAACAGCAACAGCAGCAGGACAGGCAGTACAGGCAGTACAGGACATTTGTCACATGTTTGTTTTTTGCCAAGATTCATTTTTTCCTGCAGGATGACTTTGTAGTTCGAATTGTTTTTATTGTATGTATGTTCTTATCCAGATGGTTAAGGGAACATATGAAATAGTTTGTTCGTATCCATGTTTTCTTATCCAATGTTTTTCCTATCCACATGTTTTCTCAACATGTTTTTCTTATACACCCCTCCATCCCCCCAGCAGAAAAAAATAACATGGATCCCAAACAAATATGCTGTTGCAGATGAGTTTCTTGTTCAGCAAAGGTGTGATTTTCAGGTTCTATTTCAGGGGAGTACACTCCTGTAAATTTACTTCATCTTATCCGATATCTGTTGTTTTTTTTGTCTCCAAATTCCTGCAGGTTGATATGACGAGACATGTTATGTAGAACCGATGTTAATGAAGCCTGTCGATTGACACGGAATTTTCTCTTTGTCCGTGTTCAACGTCGCTTTTGAAAGATACGAAAAAGATATGATTAGATATTCAATGGAGAAACCATTAGAGACAATATATATATATATATACCCTAGCCTTCCACGACATTACAAACAAAGGTGGTTGGGAGTCGACCTTTCTATGGCGTGAACCCCCTTTGTTTGCATGTTGGCACACCGCCCAGTTGCCTATGGCTGCCATTAAGGTTTCAAGGCGGTCAAACAGGACAAGCCTTCATTAAAAATATTGTTCCTTGATCAGTTCTTTTGGTTTTGACAATCCAACCATCCAAGCTGGATTCCTAATGATTCAGGATATTCCCCATGTTGAGTGAGTAAGCCTACGCAATATCCTCTTTTTATTTAGTTTCATGTCTTTCCCGTCCACCCTGCTGCCCTGTGTTGTGCTTGGCATGTCAATGCAACAAGCCTATGAAAAGAGCATTGAAGACACGCCCGGTGCCCAAAAGAACCAGGCCGTGTAAGATCTGATCAGAGAAATT
>DF241481.1:2168-14328 GCA_000507305.1 Breviolum minutum Mf 1.05b.01
CTTGAACCTCACCCCCCAAAGTGGTCCACTGTTTCTGGGGATGTTGGCCATTGGGAACACCCCCAAACAAAGGAACATGTCCAGTTTTTGATGGTGGTGGACGAGGGTTCGCGATTCCGTGTCGGTCGAGTGGTGGCTTCTGGGAAACGTAGTCATGTCAACGCTGCTCAGTTTGTTTCCACCTTTCAAGAATGTTGGTTGCAGTACTTTGGGAACCCCCATGTTTTAAGGGTTGATCCTGATGGAACCTTTAGGAGCACTCATGTCCAGGAGTTTTGTGACAGTAGGAACATCTATCTTGACATCATTCCTGGGGAGGCCCATTGGAAGTTAGGGATTTGTGAACAAGCTATCCAGGGAACCAAGAGTGTGATGTCTAAGCTTGTTGAAGACCACCCCGATTTGGAGCCTCGTGACCTTTTAGCGGAAGCCACTCGAGTCTTCAACAATAGGGAAATGGTGAGGGGGTACTCCCCCATTCAACATGCTGTTGGGAGGGCCCCGGATACTTGTGGTAGAATTTTCCCCACTCGAGACAACGGTAGTCCTGACCTCTTAGTAGAGAATGCTTCGGGTGAGATGTCGCGGCAGCTTACTCGCATGGCTGATGCTGAGCGGGCGTTCTTAGAATGGACCAACAACCAGCGGCTGCTGAAGGCAAAGCATTCCAAGCCCCGAGATCTTGAAGTATACCAACCAGGAGATCTGGTCTACATTTGGAGGAAGCAAGTAAGTGGACAAGCCGCAGTGAAGGGCGGATCCTTTGTTGGACCAGCTCGCATCCTGGCGGTAGAGAAGAAGATCTCAGCAGATGGAACTCGAAAAGAGAGCAGCTCCATCTGGTGTGTTCGAGGAAGGAGGCTACTGAAGTGCAGCCCAGAGCAACTGAGAATGGCTTCTCAACGTGAAGTACTTCTGGAGGAGTTACACCAGAAGCAGTATGATGACTGGGACTTTCACCGAGTAGCTGAACAACTAGGTGGCAATGAATTCCTAGATCTGACTCAAGAAGTACCTGATGATGAGGAATGGCAACGGGCTCAGGATGAAGATCACGAGTGGCAACCTTTCCGGAGATTGCGGATGAAGAGAAGTCGGTTAGAAGAGCTAGGCACACCATCTGAGAGGCCAGGCTTGGGCGACGATGATGTGCGAGAGACCGGGAGATCAAGATCCAGAAGTCCTGTGGTAGCCAGAGAAGCACCAATCCAGGAATCTGTTCAGACTAGGCCTCGACTACAACCTCCTTCAGGGTTCCTGGCTGCTCCGAAGTGGTGGGAGCAACCAGAGGTACAGCAGCACTGTGCCCCAACAGCCTGCAGCTTTTGGGTTGATGAGACAGCAGCTGTGGCAGTGGAGATTGAGATGCCTACTACACGAGCAGCTTCTGAGCGAGCACTAGACGATCTACTTGGCTTCTTCACCAACAGCTTGCGGAAGAGGACTGGTATCGAGGTCTATGAGAAGAACTTGTCAGAAGAGGAACGTGCACAGTTCCGATCAGCAAAAGCAGTCGAAGTAACGAACTTCTTGGCCGGAAAGGCCTTCGAGGCCATACCTACACATCTCCAGCCTTCAAAGGAACAAGCTGTACGAATGAGGTGGATCCTTACTTGGAAGTACAAGGAGGACGGTGGCAAGAAAGCAAAGGCGAGAGCAGTACTCTTGGGCTACCAAGATCCCTGCTATGAGCAACGAGCCACACATTCTCCCACAACCACTCGACAGACCAGGCAGCTTCAGATGCAACTGGCCGCTTCTTTGAAATATAANGGCGTCGCAAGCAACTTGGTTTGGGACCTCTTGAAGTACCAGAGGACTTGGGAGATGGCACAGTTTGCATGCACTCCAACACACAACACAAAAATGTGCCGGTGTGTGGTGAGGACGATATCTAGTGTGTTTCCCCCTTTTTCTTTGTTTGCGGTTGCTGGTGGGTATAGATGACAACCCTCGCTACCAGTAGTAGAAATCCTAGCCTTTGACAAGCAAAGGTGGGTGGGGGGGATGCTGTTTTTCAACAGATCTCAGATGCGCATAGGTGCATCTTCCGATGAGTCTTGGCTGAAAAAGGGTGTGGCATTAGGGCCTAACATCTAGGGCGATTCTTCCCCCTCGGTTTTAGGTGTTTGCCCCACTAGTGCCATAGCGGCCTGAGCAAGTCATCCGCTTTCAGGTATAATGAGGTGATATATCCTCACCAAACCATGTATATACTGTATTATATATATATATGCATCTACTAGTTTATTAGTACGTACATTTACATGTAATTTGTAGCAACTTGTACAATAATACAACTCCCTGACAAAATAGCAAGTTGGAAGATAAATTCCCGGTCAAGGGTTTACCGTTGTTGCTTTCCGTGAATCACCAGGTCATTGCTGAGAAAAACGGGGATCCCTGTGCCTCAAGATCGCCCAAACGTTCCAAAACACGTACCTGAGGTTCCCATCCCATCCACAGGATTCAAAACGGAGGAGGGGTTGGTGAAGGGTTGGCCTCCATGTCATAACGACTTTTTAAAGAAAGCAAATCCAAATCGGCCCCGGGAGCAAAACACGGATCTTTCGGGCACTAATCTGAGCGCCAGCAAATCGGTGGAGGGACAATTTTCAATGGCCCTTTCCAGGAGAAAGCGACCTCAAATGACAGCAGGTGAAGGCATCCTGGTTAGAGGACCCCTCGAAGACAGACTATTTGTAGATATAATTTATACATTATACATACCAGTACAGATTACGGTACAAATACACGTGTGCCTGCATCTTATACAAGTATCAGGTACAGAATTTCCATGCATCCTAAGTTCAGTGAGTGGCGAATAATGCTTTCTCAGGCTACTATACATTATCATCATCTATAATCCGACAAATTATGGCAGCTTCCCTAACTGCCAGGATTCAATGTTGGATCCATGTCTCTATGTTTTTTATCCAAATGTCATGATTTTTGATAAGTTTTTGGTAATATGTTTCTTGCTGCTGGTGGCACAACCCGCATCTCAAATCGTGGGATTTGGCTCCAGGTTCCAAGTTCCAGGCATTGATCTAATTCGCCCAGCTCATCCAAGGTGCGACACACATCCAACCACACCTGGTAACCAACCGGTAGGCCCTGGATCCCCCGTTACAAATGGGGTGATTTGGGACCCCCGTTAAGTGGAGTTATAAGCCTACTTTTAAAGCTGGTATGGGGCCCACCTTGCAGGAAAACTTGGATAAAACTTAAACCTTCAGGATTTGAAGAAAAACCTTCTGGATGAAACTCATCATGTCATTTAACATGTAAGCCCACATATCGAAGTTCCTGAAAACTTATTTTCAACACTTGTGGAGAGGTCGGGAGTGAGGTCACAAGAGAGCTGGTTCAGAAAAATATCAACCGGTTGACTGATTGATAATTGTGATTCTGATCCTGCTTCTTGGTACTTCTGATGCATGATCCAACAACGCACGAGTAAGTTGGCTCCTGTTCCAAGGCCACACCTACTTTTAACTGCGCAAAGTTATACAATCTTCGGAGTTGACCCTTCCAACCAAGTTGCCTGTTGTCCTGTTCCCATGTGGGAGGCATATCATCAATCCTATTCCTAGAAATAAAATCACGCTCAACAATGCAGTTAGTACCAAGTCTGGCATCATTGCATGGAATTGGACCCAACAAATCCAACCACACACAAAAAAAGCACACCTGCGCCGCACGAGGTTGTGCTTTCAGTGCTTGCAGCATGTGATATTTGACCTGTGGCTTAAAGCAGGAAGAGGATCAGGAGTCAAATCCATTCGGAAACCTTCCAAAATCTGTTCCATGGTTTTCCTGCACCTAGCTGAGAGATGGAAAATCCTTCCCGGCTTGCAGCTACAAAATGCCCTGTATTCCTTGGCCAATCTTTCCCTTCATCAAGAACAACATGGCGCTTTCTACATCTCACAAAGCCAATGGAGCCTGAAAAAGAGCTTTATGATTGTCATTGATTTTCCACAACTTTGCTCAGATCCACGTTCATCTGGGTCTATATAGATACAGATATCAACCCACATGTTTGCTAAACATGATTGTTGATGTTTATGTTGGTGTTCTCTGAAGGTCTTGATGACTCAGAATTTTACCTCTTTTCGGGTGCCTAAAAAAGAAGACAATGACACTGAGGCCGAGTATCAAAGATGCAAGGAAGATACAATGCAAGACTGGCTACATCCAAAAGTGGGGAAACAGAACTTGGATGATCCCTCTATATACATCATATCTATACATGATTACATAAATGATCCCTGCGTTCAGCTCAGCAGATAGCATCTGGCTATTTATAAACCATCCAAGAGGTCATATCCTGACTAATGTTTGTTCCATTGCTACTTAGAAGCCATTGTTGAAATAGAATTGGAATGGATAAAACATAATAAAGCATTAGTGTAATATTCCCAAAAAAACATATCTCTGGTGGCACCTGGTCCAAACTGGATGCCCTCTTGGCGCGTTCAGCCAGCTCCAAATGTGCACGCGCCAAGGCACCTGGAAATCAGGAAGTCTCGCAAAAGTTGGGGGATGAAGTCATGACTAGCGAGTGAACTTGTGGGTGAAACAACATCTAACATCTGTGTGACTTATGGACTAAAGCTATGAAATTACATTTGGTGTGACTTGATTCAAACCAGGAGTTATAGGATGTTACAGGTATTCCTATGATTTGCGTGTTCTCTTCAACTGGTTCAGAACAGAAAAACGTCTCACTGTCGACTGCTCACTGGCTCACTGTCGGACACCGGCTGATCCTTGGAGCAAAGAAAAACGGTGGGACAATTGCTGCACCTTGACTCACTGTCGATGCCCTCCTCTCCAACAGAGTACGCGCCGCGTCGAAGCCCTCCTTGAAACGGCAAACACTGATGAACCACTGACAAGGCGAGCAACCGTAACCTATGACCTTCACATAATCTCTCACATGTATAGGTATCGGATAAGAAATACTGACTGTCCCACCGAGCTGTGCATTTTCATCTTAAGCCTTCATTGAAAAGCTAAATCCAGCTATGATGTTGTCTCATGTTTTGCCTGTGTGCCTGAATTTGCTCCCAGTACGCAAACGGCACCTGCTACACCGCGTATGTTGATGCCCGACTATCGTCGTACCATTGTCGTCTATATAATATATAACTGGCCGCCCACCCTGCCCATTTCAACCCAAAGAAACAAGACTTTGATATCTATATCTATACAATGTATTCTCTATATTATATATATAACATATACATGCATATGATCTTATATCTTAAAACTTGAGATAGAACAAATGCTTCATAGACCCCTTAGTAAGGCCACATCTTGCGGCAGGGCAGGCTTCGGCTTGCCGATTACCCTGTCCTCCTTCTCCGCTTGAGTGAGCTCCTGTGACAGGGACTGGAAATCTACATCACTGCAGAGGAATCCCTCATCATTCTATGCCTGGCTGAATCATCGTTTTCACATAAAATGTCAGGTATTGTCAGGTCATTTTGGAAGGATTCCCCACTGATTCCCCCATGACATTGCCAATGGATATCAATGTAACGATGATATTTCCGGACATTCTCAAACCGAAAGAGGTCAATCATAGCTGGGATCCCTCTGGAGGAACACCAAAAACAACTACCTGCACTCCAGTTGCCATAGTCAACAGTCCTTCCTATGTATATTATTCTGGATGTTCATCTGACCCTCAAGATGGATGATTTTCTCGTGATACTAATCATGTTGGTATCACATCCTATGCTCATCAGGATTTTCCGATCCTCCATGATCATCCCTGTAAGTCAACCTCAATCTGTATGCCTCATCACCGGCATCCGCGTTTGACGGCCTCCAAAAGTTGTTGCTGCTCCTTCCGCACACGCTGACCATCAGAGGCCTAAGATCCCAGTAGTGGTAGGTTCTGTTGGGACCCATGTTCGGTGATCCACGCGGAATTGATATCTTGGGTATTTATGAGAGCCATGCTTCAATCATTAGTTTCTTGGATCTCACTAAGGGAAGCTTAGCCATTGCCTCAGTCGGGAAGCATCATGGCTTCATCTGTTGGATGTGAGGTGATCCGAAAAAAAAAAAACAGACACTTCCCTGCAGCTGAAGCAGCTTCATTGGGTACAGCTGTAGCACCTCGGAGACAGCATGCCGTGGTGCAATGGGCTGATGTTATACCTATGGGCCCAGTGTGATGCTATTAAACCATTCATATAGAATGTCCTAAGTGTGCAGATTCAGCTCAGGAATTGCCGAATTATCTTTCCTCATATATGTTTGTTCAAAAATGTGGACCCATCCTTGCTTTGCTCAACTTGTAGAGCTTCTGGATCATCAACCCCTTTTATTTGAGGTGACAGAAACAGGGGTTGGGCAGTTGCACTGATTTGGGGTGAATTGAGATGCGGCTGCGGATTCACCTTTAGCAAAATTGTGAGGTCATTCTAGGAGATCCCACAACATCGTTAGTTCATTGCCAATAACAGAGGTCACTACGATATAAACCTGGCCATTGAATCTTCAGCGTTGGTCAACTGGAAAGCTTTGCTAGCCAAACAAGCCGGTAACGAATCAGGGTCCCCGATTCAAAATACGGTAAAACGACCCTATTCCTTTTATCCCAAGTTCGTCCGACGAAGTTGGAACAAGAAACCCAAACCTCTGCTTTTCGCAGAACCCCAGTCTTCCAATTGCATCTATAACCTCTACTTCCGCATTTATAATATATTGATGGATCTCGTGTATTCCATAAACTCTGGTATCGGCATGGGGCAAACAAGTCAAAGATATTGCAGTTTGTAATTCCATCCACCCGGGATAGCCTGTCGTGCTGGGCGCTTGCGGGACATGCCCCTGGATGCTCAAACTGGTTAATGGTTGGCGAGACTTGTAGGGAATTATGTCAGTACCGGTGATGGATTCATTCCGGGGTTCGTTCCACATAGCTAGTATCCGCAAAAACAGGACCAACGGAAGCTACTTCCAGTGTCTCCATATTCCATGCTTCCTGGTACTGACGTTGGCATGGTATTGCCGCTTCCAGGTGGTGTGTGTTTGATGTGTTTTATTGTCAACCCGCCTTGCCGTTCGCATGGAAGCGCCGCCCCTGTGAAGAAAATTGCCAGTGGTTGTTTTTGTTCTAGGGATCCCTTGCAAATCTTGAAGGATAATGACAGAGACTTTGAATGATTCGACATATACAAACACTTAACTAAATATTAAAAAATGAAATGGTCTAGGGTGAATTAGGCACTGCTCACTGAATCTTGGCAATCTGTCGTTTTTGTAAGCTGTTCCTGTGGAAGGGTGATAGGAATCAAACGCACCGCATCTTTCATACACAGTCACAGTACAACTTATTAGGGAACACCATTTGGTAAACTGCAAGGTGTGTGAACACAGGCCTTGCGCCCACCTTTGCCATGTTCAGGCATGGAGGTTCCAAAGCTCTCCTGCTCGGTTCGTTTCACTCAGCGATCCCAGACAAAAACTGCCTGATATCCAGCTGGAAATGTTCATGTATGGCATACCAACTTTTATGCTGAGATCCACGGTGTCCTGGCAATTAGGTGGTCTTTGCCATGTCTGTCATCCATGGCATTCTATGCGCGAGAAATGGATTCGTCAAAAATCTATATCTTAAGTCAATCCAGTTGAGACTTTCATATGAAGGGTCTTGAAAAGTCTCATATCGTTCAACTATAGGGGTAGATGGAAAAGGGAAGATGTCACTTTCCCAGTATCCATATCATTTCATTCCCCAGATTAGGGACCCCAAAGTATCAAAAATACATATCTCAACGGAAATGGCCAGACATATGTTAGGAGACCTTGGGTTTTAGTGTCCAAACCATGTTGAGACACAGCGAATGCTTCAGATCTTTCGGCGGAAATGGGTATCGGTTTGAGCAGGCTCAGCTGTGCAGCATCGAAGGTGGACACCTCTGGTGGGTTGATATATGCCGTTCGCCGTTCGCAGCTTTTACGCAAGAATGGATTTGGATAGCCTCAAAAAAAGATAGATTTGATAGACGTGAATCCTTTTAATATTTGCCATGTCCAACTGCTGGTGGTGGCTTCAGGCTTCTTGCGCCAACTTTTTCCACTCTCACTCTGCTGACTTTTCAGCCTTGCCAGGTGCGATCCAGTGGGAGAAGGAAATCCGAAGGAACTTCACTACTAAGATTCTTGAAATAAAACCGCCAACATTACCCACCAAGTAATCAGCAATCATCAAATTGAGACGATACTACAGTATCGGTATTATGAGTTCAATTCCCTACATAAGAAGTACCTATGATTATAGACCATATATCATATATACTTCTGTTATATTATATATTTGTGTATAATTGAAAATAATTATATGGCCATGGATTTCTTTTAGGTATTAAACGAGCGCCTTCGGCCCATTTTATTTAATACGTATTAAACGAGACCCCTTGTTAAATGGGTATTAAACGGTCAACAATTTCTGAAGGAAACGGACAGTAGGGTATTAAACGATGGGATATTAAACGGAAGGAATCTCTCTGTTTAATAGGATATTAAACGGGGTATTAAACGAAGGTGCTTCGGCATTGTTTAATAGCCTTAATACAAATTCGTTCCAGAGGGTATCATCTTCCAGATTCTGCTGTTGAAGGGAAAGGATCCATCTTGGGATACCTCAATTTTTTGGGCCAAACATACATCGAATATCTGTAGAGACAACATAACTTGGGTATTATGGCGATTGGGTGACATTTGTTGAAAAGGAAGAGATGGGCAAACCAATATAATGGGCTGGAAATCGTCCTTTTTTCCCATGGGAAATATCTTACATCTACATTCATGGTGGATTTCCCAGCCAGCCATCTTGGATTTGCGGAGGGCACTGGAGTGGATGAATCAAATGGGACAAAGCTTGTGCAAATGGTTGGTAAATAGTGGTCCCTGTATGTCCCAAATATACACATATAGAAGCTGTAACTTTCTTGTATCTTCAGTGGCCACAGTATGCTAAAAAAGTTCCTTCATCATTTGTGCATTGAGAACCCTGGAACTGACCTGAATTGAAATTCCCATGCTTGTTGTTCCTGGGGGGATTGGATGATTGGCCACATGAGAACCCTAATGACTTGACCATAAAATCATCCAAAATCAACCGATGTGTGGAGGGTCAAATCCTTTATCTTCACAGAAAAGGTTTCCCTGACTTTGGCCCGGCTGCTCTTGTCACTCGCCATTTCTGCGTGATAAGTCTCGGGGCTCGTCAGGCCACTCCGTCTTGGCACTGCGCAAGGACTTTGCCATTGGCCTCGTGCAATCTGAAGGGTTTTTTTCTCCGGGCGTAGTTCCCCGGCGCTTTGTCGTTTGCACAATGTACGCCCACCTTCATTTCTGGCCTTCAACACACCAAACCAAAATTTTCGTCAAACATGTTCGAGCAACGTCATATGATGAGTTTTGCAAGAAGTCCGCAACAAGTTGTCTAAAAATTTCAAGGAAATGAAAAGGGCTGTTGGAAACGGTCCCATTTTTTGGGACTCTTGGATCGGACGACATGGGAGATACCGTCCGAAGTTGGTGTGAAACTACATGGAGATTTGGCTTGTCCAAGTGACCAAGTTTTGCTCTTTTCATACTCGAAAGCTAAGCAAACCTTGCATGATCCACCCAATAAACACCCTATTGAATTCAACAACAGCTAAAGACATTCAGTAGCTCATGCTGATTCAAGTTTCCCAACATGGTATTATTGTCACCTGCTCACTTCTTCTTGCTGCGTTCCCTTGCTTTGTCAATGTCGTACACAGCTGCCAGGAAGGACACCACCTGTGCCACGCATGGCACATTCAATCCGTTCGGCCATTAAATTCAGTAACCCGAAATCATTGGTGAAATTGTTCCTGCCATAGGCCAAGGCAAACATGTAAAAGATATAATTACAGTACTTTATATGGATATACTATTGATGTACTATCTAATAATTACCAAACTGAATTAAATTCACTTTGGGAGCATTCCCTGGCAAATTATCTCCTGAGTGCGTTTCATGCACATCCCTGGAGCTTAACACGATCGAAGAAAATTTTGGGATCTTTGGCTGACATACCAAACCTCAACAAGCAATCCTCTGGGGAAATATTGTAGTGTCTCTGTTTTTTTTTGACATTTGATCAGACCAGTGACATGTCGTACATTCCATATACTAGTTTTTTTCGTAGAACATCAATCAATCATCACCATACTTTGTCAAAAACATATGACTGAATAACTCGCTTGAGGTCGCGTCACAATTTAAAGTTAGGCATCCGTGACCGGTAGAAATCACCATGGCCCCCTTACCACCTACGTACAGGGATGCGTTTATGTGCGATGCTTGAAACAAGAATGGACATGCAATCCTAAAGAGTAGACAGTATTCCTTTTATTTCCTTTGCGGTGGATGTAGGATGTAATTATTACCAACACCAAACAAGTACTCACCTTCACCCTGGACGCAATGGATATTGTTTCATCCCTTCATTGATCTAAAACTGAATATAGAAATATTACAGTATGCATATATACACATATCCCAGCAACTAATGGATGTTGACCTCATTCCCTTGAATGGGCAAGTTCATCCCACAAGCAACAAAGGGCACAATTCTCCTTCAAGATTAGGGGTATAGATCGAGGAAACAATAAGAGGTAAAACTGTGGCGCATGGCTCAACGACTCCAATCTCAAAGCATTCTTTGGGTGTTGTAGGATATAGATGGATATAGCAGGATTTGCCGTTCTTCTGCCAATGTTACGCATTAATCAGCCCTCCAAAGGAAGGGAAAGAAAAGGGTATTGACATCACATAAATTGATCAACATGTCCCACCTCGTTGGGTAGCAGGTCGGGCCTATGATTTTCAACATGCCACTTCTGGTAGGTGAAGAGAAACCACCATGTCCACGGGGGTTCTTGCCTGCACAGCTGATCGAAGATGAGTTTTGATTTGCAATAAGACAGAGAACGGAGATTCTAGATGATCCGTTACCTTCAGCATTTGCTACTTCAATGAAGTATCTCCAGTGCTCAGTCTTTCTGTTGCTCATGCGGTGCTTATGCGAATAGGCAGGACATGGCTTCAAAACACATCCATCAAAGATTCAAAAGAGATTTGGCACGACAACTAGTTGCTTGGTCAACATCCCATCTTCCAGTTGCTCCTTGGTTGGTCCTATTCTGGCTGATGCCATCCCGGATAGTGGGTAATGGTAGTCAAACATTCTTCGCCCATCTATCGACATGATTGAAATCCACACCCTCATTCCCTCAGAGATTCACTAGTCAGAAATTGGTGGCAAGTTATTTTGGGATTCTTTCGCGAACCTACAAAACCACCAAAACAACTTGAATGAAGGTTACCCACGTTGCCAGGTTTTGCCCAGTCAGATCCTATAAAGCTGCCATCACTTCCTTTCTCATAATTCTATCTGCCTACTATTTAATCCTATTTAGCCAACTAACCAACTTATCTATCCTGCGATAACAAATGTATCCAACTGTCTTATGCATCTTATGCATCTTGTGCATATTTGATCTATCTTATCCAACCAATCTATCCTAGATAACCTTGTCTATCTATTCTGGCAGTCCTATCTGTATAATCATTGCTTATCCGATCTCCTGCTATCCTATCCAACCCTATCCCATTCTATCATGCAATATCCTACCCGCATCTACCGTCTACCTATTTGTAGGACTTGTAGGGCGTTATTTCTGTCGTTCTTCGCTTATGCCTTATTTGTTTGTTGTTTCGTTTCTTCCATTCTCTTGGTTTCTATTGTTGGTTTCTTTAGTTGAATACTGTCTTCATTTCTTTCCTTGCGCCTGAATATCATCATTATTGCAAATATAATGCAGTAATATAAAGAAACATTCATATGTTATGCATCTTTACGTATTGATTTGCTGCTCGTTCTGTATACTTCTCCTGCGTACATTTTAGGTTTCAATATGTTATCGAAGGAAGTTTAAATAGAAACTTCCGACAATACGGACAGTTGAAAAGCAGAGTAGAGTAGTCAAGTCAGCAGAAAGAAGATGCAATAGCGCGAAAGTCAGAAGAAAGAAGATACATCCGCGCCAAATGTTAGAGAAGTCGCGAAATGCTGTGTTTTTTCAATGATTCGTGTGT
>DF241481.1:14341-78469 GCA_000507305.1 Breviolum minutum Mf 1.05b.01
TCAGTCAGTCAGTCAGGTCAGTTCATCACTTAGGCAATTATTCAGTTAATCAGATAGTCAATCAGTCAATTAGTCAGTGAGCTAGTTAGTCAGTTGGTCAATGTTTTTGCTCTGACATCCGTCACTCACAGCAATCAATCTCTCCTATACGTTTCCTATTCTTGAAACTTCCGCCACCGCCTTGTGCGGTACTACTGGTAATCCTGTACATCACAGTAAATCAGGTTCAACTGGCCACATGGCCTGCCTCAATGTTGCAATGGCGTCACCTGCCAGAGTTTCCACAGTGGCCACCCAGTGCCTGTGCTGCTGCCGACCAGCAAACACAGAAACAAAACTCAAACCAAACCTGTCAACAATCCAACCAATCACCAATGCCTAAGTGAAACCAAGCCCAATCAACTAATCAACCACAAACCGCGCCATAAATAACGAACCAACCAGCTACCAACAGATGACCCGCCATGATGCAACTTCCAGGGTCATATCATGTCATATCAGACCACTGAGCACCACTCAATGATGGGCCCCGCAAGGGTTGAAATTGGGTTACCTTGCCACCAATATGTACAAACTTATAAGTTGCGAGGTTCGTCATTGCAAGACCAGGCTCGACAGCCACTCCCCTTGATCTATTCAACAAACAAACAGGACGAACTTGTTGAAGCATGGCAATGGGTTGGGTTTCATTGATTATAAACTATGCAGACAGAATCACCCTCTGATTCAGAATCCAAGTTGCGCACCCAAACTGAAAACATCTGCCACTTGATGTTGCGACCTGGCCACCAAGACCCCACTTGGCATCTCACCTAGGAGCAACCAAGTCAATCGCAAGGTCACACCAGCGATGCGCCCTAAACAACTGAAGTGACAAGTGACAAGCGCACAATTTGGAGTGAACCATGAGGATGCATAGCATTCTGGACATCTTCGTGAACCAAGTAGCAGAATTGAATGACATACTTTCATCCAATGCAAAAAAAAACGTCGGGGGATGTTCGGGCACGTATCACATGGCCCTTTCCTAAAACCTATTCTGCGGTATGCCAATGAATATTTTCCGCACCCTTGGATGGGGATTATAGTTTGTATTCCCCCTATAACAGGAAAAAGGCGAGTTGATCATGTGACCGTTGCAACCGTTGAAACAGTTGGTAAGTTCCTAAAAAGAGTTTGCCCTGAATGGTTTGTCAGTCCCAGAAGTCCCACAAATCATCTGATTGAGGGAGTATCCCAACCCGCCAAGCGAGTAGCGATACAAACTGCCAGCTTTTCGAGTTGACAAGCGTCGAATGTTGAAGATTTTCTGCGCATTCAAGCTAAACCACGGCCGAGCCCAGTAGTCCTCCTCTATGTAGTACCTTTGCAAATGGGAATCTAAACAAACACGCCAAAGACCATCCCCAAGTAATGCCTTCAGGCATAGTAAAAGACAAGAATGGACAATCAATGTTCATGAGACCTTATCCTTCAGGTTGTGTCAACTTGAGTTCCTTCTGCTGTGCAAATTGACATGTCTCAGGATTGGGAACCTTTTTTGAGGGTTCTCACAGAACAGAATAAAGTTCCCGCGGATGCTGAAATGTCCAACAAAAATGGATACCTCATCGGACTTGAAAGTAGAATCTAACATGATCAAGGAAAAGACAGAAGCAAGTCCAAAATCTCATCAACACATGCCACCGCATAGCCGTCTTCTCAAATCTGAAAAATGTCACGAAAAAAATTGGGCTTTGTGGCAAGTGTTTTCAGGTTCCATGTTCGAAACCACCATCACACAAAAAGATATTTACAAAAAAGTCATAACATACTAGCACCCCACAAAGCCGCTTCGCAAATAAGACTAGCACAAGGGCAAATGCTACTGACGTTTCACTCCCGCCCAAATGAAACTTAACGAAACTTGTCGACTCTCCCATTTAGGTTCACTACTGACGATACAAACAAACAAATAAACAAACAAACAAACAAACAAACAAACAAAAGGATACACAAGCTACGTTTGCTGGTAGCCAAGATACTCCCTGAAAAGGCTGGAGCATGTCCAGACCTGAAGATGTTGGATCGCGGACAAAAAATGTGAATAAAATCCTAGAAAGCCCATATAAACCCAACCAGGACGCCATCCCTTTCAACAGGTACCTGGCTGGGGTCATGTATACCCTTGGGGTGATGGCAAGCCTGTAGATGTCACCCATGATTAAAAAACTTGGAAAAATAATCATCACATCGTGAAAATGACACCTATATTTACCAAGGTTGAACCACTAGGGCATTTGAGCGGAGAAAGATCATGCTGAAAGATCCTGAAAGCAGTCAAAACTCAAGCATGAAATATCCAAAGCCGAAGCCCAGTTGGGGAAATTTATGAATTTCCCTACGCAAAATCACTTGGAGTGAGGTACCTTCCCCAAAAAGATGTCGTGGGTCTGGCCGAACCGCTACTGCTGGGTAGTATCTTCTGCCAAAGAAAGAGTAAGCATCCTGGCATCTTTCATTTATTTGTATTTTTTCCTGCTGACAAGCTGACCGTTTATTGTCAAGATTGCCAAACTCTAGTGTATCTTCTTCTCAATATGCTTGAAGTTCAGGATGGAGATTTCTAGCCGATGCCACCATTCACCATAAAAAGGTACCAAACATGCACCTGTAGGTTGAACGTATTTCTCCATGTCTCGCGTTGACTTCTCTCCCATGAACGGCTCAATCAACTTGTTTGATGAAAAACTTGATCCTTAAGATCCCCAAATCCTCATCTACAGTAGGTGATGCTTTATTTCAACCCAGCTGAAAAATATTGAATCATCTAACCCCAAAAGCACCAAACGTTGAAACCACCGGCCGCTAGACATGCAGGAACAGAATTTAACAACATGCAATCGGACCATCGGGGATCCATGCCCCCTAGTGCAATCAATTTGAATTAGACCCTGCATGCCATGACGTATCTAATATCCCAACAAGTATAGAAACCCTGCTAGGTTGACACACTGACACACAACAACACAATTTCTGTTTGGTAAAGGTGTTTCCTTTCCAACTGTGAATATATATATATATATATCATTTTTTTAGTAGGGGCAAGATGGCCGGAGCAATGACCATGACCGAAATGGATATGGTATCAACAAGTTGTCAGCCAAGGTTCATGATATCTTTGGCCAAAGTAAAATCCCCAAGGCTGCCAGGCTTCTAAAGCCGTAGGACCATCAGATTGAACATAGGCATATTTCCTAAGTGCAAATCCAAAAGAACTTCTGGAGTATCATTCATTGCAAGAAACATCCTTGAGGGTCAAAATGGGTAAGAACACATGCTGAAACTGATCCTAGTTGTGAGTTCCCGTGGGTTTTTGTATATATTTCAATCTGGAAGGTTGTGAAAGATTTGGACATGATACCCACCAAAACACGGAGGTGACTTCACCAACACCTGGGTGAAATCGATACAGGATTCCAACTGAAACTTCGGTCTGCATATTGAAGTGGTGTTCCTAAATGGAATGAAAAGCCTATATTCCTGTAAACTACACTATACACATCTATACATGATACTACAACAAAAAGAAGTGGTTTAGGATGATTTCTCAGGATTCTGACGGATTACGTCACGAACTTCGGGACCCACCTTCCTCAAGCTTTTCCGAAAGCCCGAGAGGCTGCAGGAGTCCAAAAAAGAGGTCCAAATTGGACCAGTAACCAATCATTGGTGTAGATGTAGCATTTTCATTGTAGACATCCACTTGGTGCCATAGCCAGGATGTCATAAAACCATTTTGCATTTGGGTTGTTGTCTTTGGAGGAATCACAACATTCCAGGAAATCCCTTGATCCCCCTGCTCCATATTGCAACTTGCTTGACGCGCCCAAGCAATTCCTTCAGCACCAAATAGAAAAAATAGGCCGCAACACAAGCAGCAAAGAGCCATTACCATTTTCGCTTTGCCGCCGTTACTTCTCGGATACACAGGTTCATAATCGTAGTCTGGCATGGCAGCGACGCCAGAAGGAATCCTAAAATCATAAACAAATTACGTCACAAAGTCATCCTTGGACCTTTGAGCTGAAATCATTCTGCCATAAACCGCGGTTTTCAGCATGGAGGAATATGGTCAACCTCTAGGTTGCCTCACAAGCTTGGACATCCTCATGCTGCAATGTTGATTGAACTCATAGGATTATAATGTTGAGTAAACCCCAATCCAATCAGTTGCTAGATCACTTGAACATCCCGGTAGGAGCGAGTAACTCCTACTTCTTTCCTTGTATATTTCCTCCCTAGATCGAGCAATATAACTAAGCGAAGAAGCAAATTTCAACCTGTAGTCAGGTTCTAAACGTCTAAAGTAGGTCTAAAGATGTCTAACGTATCAAGCAAAATCCAACCCCTTGTCCCACTATCTTCTAGCTGTTCATGCTTTGCCTGCTAGCTCGGTTCCAAAATGAACCAGGGCAATATGAACTTCGAACTGCCAAGCAGGGTGGGGACCCTCCGAAAGGGATGGACAACACCAAAATGTTCCTGCATTTATGGTGCACATCAAGGGTTTCCCGATCCATTTTTGGAGTACCTGGAGTACCTCTTCATTTTATTCATTTAAAAGCAAACTCCCGCGACACCACCAACATCTGTTGCCGCTTCTGCTGGCCTAACTCCATCCTCAAACATTGGACTCTTTTGGAACACACGATATAAAGAGTTTGGAGGTTCCACTGCGGCAAAAGGACGTAATACCTATATACAGTACTCTATGTGTGATAATATGTCTGTGTGCTAGCATCAACGCAAAAGTACAACATATTCTACGAAGTAGTGTGAGTCGTTCCTCAGCAAGTTTCTTCAGACGGGTTGGATCCATTTTGACCTGACACAGCAGAGACTAGCGAAACGACTTCACATAAGCTGGTACAAGGTGATACTATCACTGGCATTGAAGGATTCGATGGCACCAGCCGTCACCAGCCAATGGGTTTAATTTCCAGTTCACATGATTTCATTGGATGCCTCAGTATAATGCTTCAGAACCCATTTGGAATCTATAGTCAACATCAATTTTCATACTTTCAGCCTCCAAAGATCTTTTGTTTCAATGTTCCTGAAGGTCTGCCCAAGGCTTTTCGGTGATGAAACAAAGGTCCTGGATTCCTTGCTGATGCACAAATCCGCCGAAATCTGCCAGTCTTCATGAGCCAAAAGGACATGCATTGCATGGTCATGATGTTGTAGCAGCTTCCCAAGATGCAGCTACAAGGATGAGTACTTGAAGAGCAAACTACCCAAATGTTACAGTAGAAATAGTCACATGGCACTGACAAAAGACTGATTGCATGCTTTAATTGCGAACCCCGCAGCTGGATCGAGTGTTGCTTGTATCCAAGACTTTCCGAGTTCGTGTAGTTTCAGGTTCTACCCGAACTTCGATGGCATGCTTACATTTCTAGAGATTTTCCTATGCTTCACCTCACATGTTCACACAACTTTCCCGTTTCGATCGCTTTTTGGCTGCCTCTTTCACGCATCATGGCCGCTTACGCTTGGCTGCAGGTCTCTTCATTCCATTTGGCGGACAATACTTCTCTTCCAGCTGCGCCAGAAAAGAAGTTCTCCCCTGTTGCCGTGCTTGAATCCCCGCGAGGAGATCAGAAGGTACCTATAGGGCAAGCTGCGAAGAGAGCAACGTGTGGTTGGGCAGTGCTAGGCTGCATGATGGTTGGCCCCACTCAACCAAAATGAAAAAACCTTCTGTTTGATAAGGCATATATGCGTATGTTACTGTATAGATCTGAATAGTTTATCATATTAGCAAGAACACTTGTCAATGGTTGGGAATATGATCCAAACTTATACGGACATTTGCATTTCTGCTAAAACTCGGGCTGTGCAGAACCATATACAAAAATGGCTTCGTCATGGTGTCAGAGTTCTTTGAATCCGAGATATCAAATAAAGCCTCGCTGTTCTTCAAAATTGAGACAGCCGCCACGACTAATTGACAATTGGTCTCTGTGAGGGGGAGAAGTAATTCGTCAATTGTTGCCGATCAAGGTAGCATTAGTACTAACAAACATTCAGGAAATGATTGTTGTTGTGGAAGATAATTCTGAAATGACTTCAGTCATTTCCCGTGAGAGTACCTCAACATCTACGAAGCATAATTCCCTAAACCTACAGAACACCGACATCATCATTTGTTCCCCCCCCCCCGGTTGTCATCATTTTTGCCATACCTTCCCCCCCAACAACGAAACCAAAAACATATGACATTTTACACAGCCCAGCACACCTCTTTTTGTGCTTCCTTCGCCTCTCGTTGGGCTTTCTTGCGCCTCTTGGCTGCTTGAGCACTGTTGGACTTCGAACGATCCAAGCCTGGCAAATGTTCCACCTCTCCAGCTGCAATGGCATCGAAGATCATTGTCTCAAATCTCTCCTTAAAAGCAAGAAACTTGGGATTCACTGATTCACTTCAATGTTTTGAAGAATGAAAAGACAATTAATAAAAAAAGGCACGATTTTTTGTCAATAAGATTTAGTGATACATCGTCGAATAAAATCAAGAATCATTTTAAGCAAATTCACGTTGTTGATGTTCCACCCCTGACTCAGATAGATTTCATTGAGCCCCGGGAGAACTGTTGAATGTCGAGGCTGCACTTAGATAAAAGTTTGCAGCCCATTCCATGAGCAGACAAGGCCGTGGTTCTTAATCCTGTCCACACCGGAAAGTTTCCGCTACATCAGCATACCAACAAATGGCTTTTAATTGTAATTAACTACTTACTGACAGTTTCATACTTGTACCCAAAACAGATGGTTGCTTTTTGAATCCACACGAACTGGATGAAGGGATGATAGGATGTAGGGAAGGACAGGTGGAGAAGTGGGTGGATAGATGGACGGATGTGTGCCCGGTTGCATGCATCCATACATGCATGCGATGGATGGACGGATGTGTGCCCGGTTGCATGCATCCATACATGCATGCGATGGATGGATGGATGGATGGATGGATGGATGGATGGATGGATGGATGGATGGATGGATGGATGGATGGATGGATGGATGGATGGATGGATGGATGGATGGATGGATGGATGAATGATTAGTCTTCTTTCAGAAGAAGGTAGCTTGCATTTCCGAGTTGGATGAAATTCCCTTTTCAACAAATTTCCATCTCCAAGTCTCCAAGTCTGCTTCAGTGGAGAGCATGATATGATCAATTACAAAACCCAAATCACCTTGACCATCGACATAGGATTTTAAAACATCAGCCCTCTCTTCTGGAGAGCCAATGTAAGTCTCTGCAAAGTTAAGGATGTCTTTCTTGGTGATCTTAAAGACCTCAGAGATGGGTATGTTTACAACAGAGAAGGCTTGAAGTTTCCCAGTTGCACCTTGTAAACATGAATTTTCATCCCCTTCTTTTAAGGCCAACTGAAACAAATTTGAGGTTGGAGATGCAAAGATACCATCATCTTCAATCATCTTCGGAGTGCCAAACCCGTGAAAAAAAATGAACAAAAAGAAACAACTATATAACTACTACCTAACTATATATAACTATACAATACATATCAATATTATTATTATCAATTATCAATATCATCTCCATAAATGTAGTTAATATGTATAAAGTTTGCGGTTTGATCAAACCGCGACACTTTAGCAAAGTATTTCCGCCAATCTATGGGTCCATGTTCGCCAGGTATGCTTCCGCTTTCATCATATTCAGCTCGAAGTTCAACATCACTCAAGATTCGATGTGCTTCTCCAATTGCTTGAAATTTCACTTTGGCATCACTGGCTTTGTTCTTATCTGGATGCCACTCCAAGGCTTTCTTGTGATACGCTTTTTTGATTTGGACAGAAGTTGCAACAGTTTTGAGGCCCAGCAAAGTGTAAAGGTCTGGATGATCCTTTCCAAAAGCCTCCTCAATCAGAGCTGCCATAGCGTGATGTCCAACGGTTAAGGACTGCTGAGGTTATCCCAGAAACTTCTTAGCAATAGCAACAATGATTGGAGTCTATGCCTGTCAGTAAAAGTAAAACAATGGGATGACAGTATGAATCAAACTCATAATTTACAACTCTCAGGAATTCTCGTGATTCATAGTCATCATATCGCTTGAAGTTCAAGCATGTCTCCATAAATCAAAAGACCACGTGGCCACACAAACATGATTTTTCATATGTGTTGCAGTGATTCCACAAGGATTGGATGAAGTAAATTGACTGGAAAATGCAGTGCTGCGGTAAATTGCCAAGAAAGTCAGTCCAAAGCGGTTTATCTCTTGACAGTCAGGATATTCAAATAATTTCAGACTTTCGTCTTCTCACGGTGATTCCGTATTCTCCATCTGTGCTTCCCTGAGTGATTCTCCGCGTTCTAAATGTTGGGCTTGTTCATTGCGGAGATCAGTACAAATTGCTCTACTCATTTCGGGGAATTTGTCCAACTCACTTATGACAATGTACCACTCCCCCTCCCGCATGTCTTGAAACATGGATGCTTAATCCGAGCCACGCAGGCTTCTGTTATTTCTCTCAAGAGCTCACGATTAGCATCCTTGAGATTCTAAATTTGTCGACTGCACAAATACTGTAGTTTATTTTTTCAATATCCCCCGGCTCGTACCTGGGACCAAAAACTGAAAAACCACGTTTTTGCTTGGCACGTCTGTCCTTCGCGCTATGCTCCACTATGCTCAACTATCTGGGTGAATTACATCATTCATCTTTATCTTTGAAAATATCAGGTGGTTTCCAAGGAGCATGCTTTTGATCAAAATACAATCTTAAAACAACTTCCAAAACTTCTGCCAAGGATAAACTTATTCATTATCTTCTCATGCCACAACATCGTCCAGCTCCAGCAGGATCCATGTTAGCAATGAAATCACATGGTTGATTACATAAACAACTATCTGACTATCATTCATCGTTCATCTTACAAACTATATATATATAATTATATAATCGTTAATAAACTATTTGGAAAAAAACTACACCAACATCTTGAACAGATCTATTGTACGATTGTCATATATCAACACTTCAATACAATTCATATATCATGTCTTGTAATTCACCCAGAACTATCACCTGAAATTACCTGAAAAGTGGCCAAAATCTTTGGGCTATTCTCAGGCACATCTTTTTGTTCAAACCGATCGAGCTGCCCAGGCCTTCCGACTCTCAAAGCTGTTCAAGCTACTCGGTTCAATCTTCAAAACTTATCGTTCTCTGAAAGGTTTGGAAGATAGCTTGCCTGTATCTGTATATAAACATGCGTATACATGTAAGTAAATATGTGTAATTATATACTGTATATATTTTGCACTGGTTGGTTTCTCGCGACCCAATTTGGAGACTCAGCACTGCTTTGGAGGAAACCTTGCGGAAGCCCTGCTGCACATTAGCATACACCTTAAGACCCTGCCAATGGCATTGACCAGGTCTCAGGGCAATAACCGTTATCTGTTTTAGGTCAAGTTCCTTATTGAGATTCACAATCAATCAAGGGCAATTTTTGGCCCAAGGTTTCGCACACTCCTCAAATTTCTGGAGCCTCGGACACACCAATGAATCACAAAATGAGAGGACAGTGGCGACCACCCCTATGATTTCCCATTGTTTCACAGGTTTGCTGGAACGATCATATTGCCATTGGGTGAATCAAGTCAAGTTCAGATATTTGATTGCTTCATCTTCACTTAAAGCGTCATGTGATTTCAAGGTAGGCTTGTCAAATCCTGGTCACTAATTCCGCAAAAGTTCTCAACTATGGATTTAATAGTGGGATGCAAACGCACTGCTGGGATGCTGCATATATATATATACAGATATTATATATAATATATATATATATATATCATCATTCATTTTGTTCCTTCCTCCCATGATGCTACAAAAGTTGCCCCCCATACCACGGAGCTCAGGCAAGTGACCCAGCCCTCCCAAGCACGACCCAAGATGTTTGGGTCTGTCCTCAGGCGAAGGGGTTGGAGTCTTCACCGAACAAAGTGCCGGTTTGGTGGTGCCATTCCCTATAGCGGGCGGTGAGCCTGAAACAAATCTAGCTATTTTACAGATCTTTACAGCACGTTTTGCTACAAATAAAAAGATGAGTTAACGGAAACGCCCAGATCTTATAAAGTGCCCAAAGTGGCTTGCAGAAAATCCATAACATCCTTCAGAATCTCTGAGCACGTGAATCGAAAACGGTCTAGTTTGGTGAAGCTCTTCCCTGAAGTCGTAGGCCGGGCAAGTTTGAGAAGAAAACCCTGAGGTTTCGAAAAGGATCAACAGGAGTATCACTTCATCTCACACTGCGTGCCTGGTTTTTTGCATATGCTGCCCTTGAGTGTGTACTAAAAGTTACCCGCAGAGCTCGGGTCAAGAGTCAGCTAAAATAAAAAATCAAAGGGAGCAACTTGGGGGGTTCAAGTCAACTAAAGCAGGATTTTGCTCAAGTGGGTCAAATGCAGAATCAGTTAGAACTATAGCGGTGCCAGTCAGGCAAGGTCATACAAGAGTATTGCCGGTTTTTCCCATCGAATAGTTCTTAATTCATACTAAATACAGGACGTCCTGATCACAATGTCAATGGCATCATTTTCCCAAACCACCACACAGGATTTGGGGCTGCTTGGTGTAGCATGGCTGCCTGTTTGGCCTGGGCATGGTGGGCCCCCGACGCTTGGCGTATGAGACAATCTGCCTGGAAGGTGGCAGCAAAGAAAAGTCGTGGCAAATGGGAAATGACACCACTCGTGATTCATGACTCATGTCTCATCAATAAGAATCTAAGGGCTGTGTTTTAAGTCTATCAGTGGTTAAGGTATGTCATGGTATGGATGTCAATCAACCGATCAAGAATTAACCAATCAAGTATACTGATCCATCAATCCATCAGTCCATGAACACCCATCCTGTTCAGCTGGAGAGAGGTGACCGGAGCGATGGTAGACCTACCAGGGTAAAAAAATGTCACCCAATTTGATTGAGGAATCACAAGGATCCATTAGTGAAGATGTCCAAATGCTTTTGGAATGACCATGAATGGTCACAGTCACTAATCTATGAATCTATGAGTTTGGTTTATCTTGTAATTTCAAATTCTACATGCTTCTTTGCTGTCACTGCTACTATCTTGACACCTTCCCAACTCTGAATCTGGCCTTCGCTCTCTCCTCGTCCTGCAAACACTGTGAAGTACAAACACATATCTGTCACTTAGGATTTTTTTTGTGATGCCTCCAAATAGGGAAACAGTTTTTTCCAGATCTAAAGTGTGGATGCTGCGGGAGAGAAATTAAGTATTCATCTATACCTGTTTTAGATGGACTTTCAATAGATGCTTAGAAGCCTAAAGTATCACAGGTGCTCCAACCATCCCGAAAGGGCTGCCACTCCTCCATGTTGATCAAACATTGAATATCTTTAGATTGATCGTCACAAATCTTCAAACCCATGAACTATCAGCCAAACATAGTGGCATCTTAAAAAACTGGTTGTTTAATCTCTATATTTTGATCTTGGGCATCGTTTCAAAACCCAAAATCTCCCCACAATTGCCAATGCCCATGCTCCTCCAGACCAGCTACCATGACTTCCAAAGGCTTCGAGGTGCGCCTCATGATGGATCCAATGCTTCAGGAAAGCTCCCTTCGAACCATCCATCGATATGTGTTGGTTAAAGTAGATACGCTATTACTATGTTGGTTAGAATATACATATGTTACATATGTATATGTCCGTATATTCCCACTCATAGAATGGAACTATCATTTTCCAAACCCTCCTGACACTAGCTATGTCAAGTCCGCGGGGGGATGATATGTTTTGTTGTGAAAAGTCAAAAAGAGACAGAAGGCGCAAACAAATCCAGCAACACGCCAATGACTACAGTATTTTGACTGTATTTGGTCTAGATTGTACTAGACCAAGCTTTGTCAAGAAAAAACACCGTTCTATCACAATCCCCACATGAGACTTGAAGATTGTAGGGTGAATTCGGATGTTTTACCTATTTTAAGGAATCCTAAGGGCCGGTGATTTTCCCAAACTTACTCCCGGAGTTGTTTTTCAACTAACCAGAAGGTCCTTTTCAACACTGCAGAAACCAGGCCTGGCCATGTCTTTTACCCAAGCTGTCCTCGGAAAGAAAAAGCTGGGTTGATCTGTCAGTATGTGACTATGTGCCTTGAACACCTATGGCACCAGCAACTAAAATCTGTGAGTAACAAGATATGTTTCTGAACATCACATTTAGGTGGCACTTTCCGGCACACTTTGATCTGAAACTCAACATCCAAGACAAACTCTGGAAATCATCACATCTGTGAGGTTTGCACTGGGCTGTAGAAAGAAAGGAGCATATTCCGAATTTCAATTCCAGTTTTTGAGGGTCAAAAGCAAGTCAAAAGTAGGAAACTCAGTGGATCTGGGATGACTGCCGATATGGTTTGATCATACCTATCCCTGTACTCATTCACATCCTATAAGACAATTAAGTCTATATATATATATATACTTATATTGAATATCTATATATTTAGAAATTTCTATGAATGTGCATATCAATGAAAATAAAGAAATAAATATATATATATATTGGCACTAACTGCTGGAGTAAGATCTCTGAATACCTTCATGAATGGATCTTACAATAGGATACTTCTACATGATATTCTCTGGCTAAGGTGTCTGGCTGGTTGTCCATCAGCTCATCTTTCAAAACAGACGCTGGATGAAGACCCTGCAAACACAACTGGCTCTGCTGAAAACCGGAAATGCTGGGAAAATTGCAACATCAAAAAATGTAGCTGCCAATAATTACCTATCAAAGACACACCAACTATGGCCAAACATATGGGTGTGAGACTGGTTTTAGACGTTTCTCACAAAACAACCAGGTTTTGTAAAACATCACACACATGAGGAAGCTTTTGTTCTCATTGGGATGACATCACCTGATACCTTCGAAACTCTGGGTGAATCAAAAGACTTCATTGAACATAAACTAAGATCATGTGCCTTGTCACCTTCAACATGTCGAGGGTTTTCAAAAAGTCCCTGAAGTTATACTCAATCAACGGGACCCAACACTTCATTTCGGCCATGTCTAGCCCTAGGAACCTGAAACCCTACCCTTTACCCATCCTACCATACACCCGCAGCCCGCCTTCAAGCGTTGAGCCAAGAAGTGCAAGCGCCGCTTGGGCAAAAACTCCAAATCCGTGAAGCCACGGCGTCGAGACCTTCCCATCGACATCGCTGGATGGTGGATGCTAACGCCATCACCCCATTTTCAATAATCCAGAAACGCTTCTGTTTTAGGGTTGCATGAATGGACTCAGCAAAATTTAGAGTAAGTCACCTTCCTAGGGTGCTTCACCAAGTCATTTGGCTGTGGCTCATTGATGGTCGGAAATACTGGACTGCTAAGCGAGCCATGGCTTCCCCATAGCAACCAAGTCTGTGGCACCCAAACTCGGTAGTCCAATCGAGCAGTGGTTCCCGAATGAAGAGAGCACACCTCACGAGTAGCATGGTTTTTAGTGCTCCCCTTCGGTACGAAAGAAACTATACGGAGTTATATTTGATCTATGTTCGCTGTTCTGATACCAAACAAAAGTTGTTGTGATGGGAATACGTGCTGTCAAATAACGATGGAAAACAATCCAAACACATCCGAATGCTAGCCCAAGGGACTCGTTTCTTCGAGCCGGTGAGATGAACGCTTTTCAAACCGTAAAACGGAGGTGACTGAATGAATCTGACATCTTTGTCAAAAGGTCAGGAAAAGGCTGGAAACTTTGCACCCTCACTAAAGTTATCTACAGTAATTGTACTCAAACAGCTTCACTTTCAGATGGGGGTCCCATCACCCTCTGTCCTGTTGGTTGGTGCTGTTGGATTGACTTTCCACAGTCCAGGAGTCGGACACATCCAGCAATATTCCACTTCTGGATCTGCACGTAAACAAGACCTGCGGCAGGTTGTCTGAGTTTTTTCATCTTTGCATCGGAAGATAGTTCCTCATGTGAAAATGGAAATGGAAATGGGAGAGTTTAGAGACCTTTTAGAAATTTGGATGTTGGATGTTGGACATGTTGCAACTTACATTGAAATCCCAACAGCTGCTGGCTACAGGATGTCGAATGTTGGGTTAAGTGACAGGATTCCAGGGAAATTCACTTCAGCCTGGAGGCCTTCAACTTCATTGTAGTTATTTTGCTGTTTAGAAAATCCCATGGCTTTGGGAGGCCAAGGTCGAGCTTTCTTTCCAATGGGAAGTTGTGATTGAAGTGGTGATCATTTATTCCATCTAAAGCCTTGCCAGGATAGGTTTGATCATTTTGGGAATGCCACTTATTAAACTATTGCCCAAACGTGGAAGTTGTTCAAACCCTCGAGATTTTTCCAGTGACTCCTTTCATATGGAACCTGAATAGTCCAAGGGAAATGATTCCACATAATCAAAATATGTTCAAATGTTTTTTTGTGCCTAACGAATATAGGTCCCTTGGTGGTCTCTGGAATCTCCATGAATCAAATCGATCTGAAATGTGGTGAAAAGGACCTTCTGGTAGCTTCAAGTCCCTCCCACCAAGATATACTTGCCCACCCACTTGTTTCCAAATCGCTTGCTCCCAAACCCACAACCCTACCAACCCTACCCGTTGACATACCATCTCCACACCTCTTCCAGGCTGTCACGAAAAGTACCATGCCTTGGGTGCAGAGGATGAGTTCACAAGTTGGAGGTGGACTATGGGATGATGCTTGTGACCACTACTCTGATGTAAACTATATGCGCCGTATGCGGATAAAACCACGTGGCAAGAACAGTCCTTCAAAAGAAGTTTGACTTCTTTCATCGCACTGCAGTGTAGGCACCTGTCATCCAAACCCCACGGCTTCTGCCAAGAAACTTCTACACACATGTGTATGTGCATATCTATGTACATTGACATATGTATGCACAGTATATTGCATAGCAAAGGCTATCATAGATTCCTGTAGCTTTTTTAAGTATGCTATAAACGTCGGTTGATTTCCCAACACCCAACTTGCCCATGTTTCCATCTCCCGATTCGACCGGAGCTAAGGTACCCTAATGGCCCTGAGAGAGGTTGCAAGGCACTCAGGAGGAAACTTGTGAGGCCTTCAGCAAAGTGTGTTGCAGCGAGTTCGGAAATCCATGACCATGTTGGAACGCATGATGCCATGATGGGCAACAAAATGAGGTAATTTTCCCATCTTGGTCATCTTCATCTCAGCCAAACGCCAGGTTCCTAACCTGTTCGGTTCAAAAAAAATCCATTAATCACGTCATGCATCGACATTAAGGTCAACCAAGGTCCCAAGTTTCTGGGCTTCCCCGGCGGAAGGGCATGAGTTCTGGAACTGGAAGTAAGGCACCAATTCCAAAAGAATAGCCAAAGTCGATGGGCACAATCTGGCTCCAAGTCCACCAATTTCCCGAAGATTTGATGCCACAAACTGAGAAAAAAGTTTAGAAAGAAACAACGGACGACTGTGACCTGTTTGGATTGTTTATTTTAGTGTGAAAGAATGATACAAGCAGTATATAACTAGTTTTTTTCCCAGATATTGCTACAGTTCTTTTGTGTATCCAAGGTGTTTGACACCTAAAACCACCAAGTAATTTTCATTGGCCACACAGATGTTCTACCAGTTTCGTGCTGCGGCCTCTGCAGTGCGTAGGCACAACAAATAGTTGTCTAAATGCCTGGGGTCTGATGCCAGAAGATGTCAGTTGTTTCCAACCGAATTTTAGGACCCTAACGTTCAGCGATGTTGAGATAGCTTTCATATTGATTCATGCTGCCTGGATACTACAAACACGGATTTTCTGGTTCCACACTGTTCTAGATAAACACCGAGGTCGGCGCCGATCTCCGATGCCAAGCAAATAACAAGCGGCACTGGCACATGCCAACGAAGCAGCAAAGCGCTGACGTGTATGCCAGAAAGCCTACGAGACAGCCAAAGGAACCACAGAAACCGAAGGACTTCATTATAATTTATTTATAATTACAAGGGAAAACGCGTAGTTGTGCTCCTTTCTGAAGTGAAGGCTGCCAAAGATTTGTTTGAAGACATTTCATGTGCTTCTTTGCACTGGTGTTGACACCAGCGTTTCTCTTCCAGAAAATTGGGAAACTTCAACTTGACTGCAAAGCCAACCTCAGGACCCATGGCACTGTTCCAAAAGAAGGCCTTCCCGGGCCAGCAAATACCAAGACGTTTGTCCAAGTATCATCTTTTTGGGGAAGAAATGGGAGGGAATAATCAATATTTCCAAGATATAGACTTTAGCCTAAGGGAAAAACATGAGAAAAAAGGTTGCGGTTCCCGTTTGTTTCAGTGATTGGATGGGCGAGATCTCAGTCTTGTAAATCTCGAAGCAGAGTCGAACTCTCTCAACTTAGCATTTCAAAATAGTATAGTTGCTGAGTTACCTATCCAGACAACGTATCCGTTGATCATACAATGGTTCCTACTATCTACTCGTACAAGTGAATGCAATTGACAGTAGAATTCATTGAAAGCACCACCTATAGGTACATATAGTTTTGGATGGATTTTAACCATCGTTTTCTTACCTTGTTCCGTTTTTCTGGTTTTTCAATAGGTCTTCACACAATCTTCACCATGCCTTCAGTGATGCCGTACTGGGCATAGCTGCTACACACCTTTGGAACCTGGTGAAAAGCTGAGTGGTAGAGGAGATCCTTCGTTGACCAAATGTTTTCCAAATCATTTTGCTATTGTGTAGTTCTTGCCAAAGTCTGTTGCCAACAATTTTGGGCTAGAAAGCCGGTATTTACACAAAGGCACAACCGGAAGTTTAGCCTAAGTAGATCCAAACGATTTTGCGGACCGTCGCACAAGACAGGTTGTTTGCCCATTCACAATCCACCACAGCGAACAGCACTTTAATTTATGCACGGATGCGTACAAGGGGAATATGAGCTGTTGCAAAAAACCACCCGATCGAAATTTATTATTTCTGGCAACCCCTCCGCAAAGGTATCACAGAGAGGTTGGCACTTTCACCCTTATTTTTGTCTCACAATATCTGTCTTCACCAAATACACGAAATCGGCTTGACTGGCAAAGTTGCACATTTCTTATTTCCACTAGACTTCTCTGTTTGAATCCCATAGATTCATAGATGGGCTTAAGGAGGGACACAGCCATGTGGATATAGTCCACAAGTCACGGTGGAATCATAGGCTTGATACAGGATCGATGGGAGAAACCCCGGGTTTTCCCAAAAGAGGTGACTGAGGTGAGTGAGTTTTACGTGTATATCTATATATACATATAATTATATGAACCAAGTGGCCTAGTCCATGGAAACACAACCAGGAGAGCTACACATCAAAGACTATCAGAAGCTACAAAAGACCAAGGGATGAAGACTGGTTGATGTTTACTAATTACTAGTACTGTTAACTCTGATATTAGATGATATAATATATGTAGATGTTGAGACATGAATGGACTTGTCTGCCCCGCCCCTCGTTTTTTGGTTGATAATCAATTAGTACGCGTCTAATCTCTTTTCGACCACTAACACCTAAACACCCCTTGAAAGTGCAAAAAAGCATGCTGGCCATCTCGTCTAGACTCAGGGCTTGGCGCGACCACTGCATCAGCTTTCGGTAACTGCAAGCGTTTCGCAGCAGTTTGGACAGTGATAATATCAATCACAATGGGATGCCAAAATTCCAAGCCAACCCAAACCACTAACTGCAGCTATGTGTAATCGTAATCGTATGTAATCGGTGGGTTGCAAAGGTAGCCCGTGCAAGAAATCACAGTAAGAGTATCAAGGCGCTTCAACTCCCTCATTGCAAAAAGAGGGTTGTACTAAAGCCTTGCCAAAGACTAGCAATTCATGCCCTTTTTCCTTGAATTAGAATCTTTTCTGTCCTTTCGTCCTTCCTGTTGAGGTGCTTGAATGGTATCAAATAGCCAACATATCATGTTCATGCCTCAAAGATCTTGGAGTATCTCTGTACTGCTTGTCCACCAAAACGCTTTGACCTCCGCTTATCATGGCTGGGATGGAGCCTGGGAAAGGTTTCTTCATGACACTCCCGAAAAACACATGTTGCTCCCAGGCCTGGTATGAAGAAGATTCCTTTTTTGGGAAATCGGTATGTAATCGTTTCAAGATTTGGTGTTTGCGGCCTGATTATTTCTGATGAAAAGTCTTCATTCACAAGAATGCGAGAAAGAGATTTATCATGGTTTCTCATGATTGACTGTTGTGTGGTTTATATGACCCCCCATGTTTCTTGCAGTCATATTTCATGTCCTGATCTCTGAGATATAATTCTAATTCATTATACAGTCTACACATATTCATAAGTTATAGTTCTACAGAACTATATGCATGATGACAGGCTCGCCGCTTGCTGCTTGCTACCTCTAGCTCCTACAAACTTCTACTTGCCAAGCTCTTCCAAGATTCGCGCCATTCGGTTCGAAGTTTGTGTGCCTTTGGCAAGGCATCAAGGTATCAAGGCATCTTGGGGTCGGTGTTCTATCGGTAGGGCATCGAAATGGACGGTTTACGTTAAGTTTCCTTTATTTCAAATTACAACTATAAGTTATAAGTAGGTAATGTGGTGATACCCAGCAACCACCATATAAGGAAACATAGGATTGAAATCTATACCCTGCAAAACTCAGAGTTCAACTTCAACCCTTCATCTGCCAGGGAGTAGCTACTCTCAGGGCACAGTGTGTGAAAATCCCCAGCCCGTTTTACACCCAAAAAAACTATAAAAAACTAATCGCATCTTACCTCAATCTTCAACCCACCACCAACCACGCATGGTCAAACTCATGGTCATATGACTCATGACTCACATTTCATGGATAAATAGTCAAACCATAGCAACTAAGGCTCAAGATGTATAGTCAATAACCATATAGCCTGCAACCAGATGTGATATAATACTACTCAGTGCTTGTACCAACATCAACCAATAGTATTCTGTTCATCCGGTCTCTTTGGGATACTCTGTACCAAATCGAATCTCACCAACTGCCATACAGGTTACCCATATCCTCTTTTTCATCCATATTGGTTATGGTATTCATCCATTACTGCAGTTGCCAATAATCCAAAATCCAATAACCAACAGAAAATCCCCCTGCCTCGATCTCACCCATGTCCTTCGCTTTGGCCACCTCCTGCACAATAGCCTTCAACGGTTTCCTGCAACTTGCGAGGTAACAGGAGGTCTTTGTCTCCAGTAAAAGGACATAGCCAACAAGGCGGTGGGACACAACCCTCAGATATCTCCTTAAAACTTCTCGGATCTTCTCTTATCAATAGAAAAACAATTGGAGGCAGGGTTTCTTAGTATTTCAACATTTCAGTTCATACATCTTATATATACTCAGATTTGGCTTTCCTTTCCTTAGACTGTCCTTTTAAAGGCTCCCTTTTCCCGCAACTTCAAGCTGTGAAAAAGCACGGACGACGATGTTTATATAAAGCCCTAAAGATAGCATCTTGACCTTGTCAGAAAATATCATTTACTGGAGCCCTGAAATGGTTAGTATACGTATAGAATCAGTGAAATAATATATAGAATTAATGAATTAATTGCATTGAGATATATTCCTGATCCCTGATGTCATTTCATCAACTCGATGTGGGTATACCTGAGTAACACCGCATGACCAACCTTCAGCCATCAGGATTCTCAGGCTCCAAGCGTATCACGAACCCATTCCAACGCTCCAAGGTCAGGCAGAAGAGGTACCACTGCATAGGTGCGCACCCTAGCAACCCAATAGATTTCGATCGATCTTTTGGCAGGGAGGGATATCACTAACTATCCAACCTTTGTAAGGCATTCTAAGCACCAAATTCAGTCTTTCATAATGTTGATTCATTCTATTGTCGCTCGTGAGAACTTCATGGCTCAAAAATGCTCATTCACCGACCTTTTCATGCCGTACTGCTCTGTATTGGTACAGTGCTCAGATTTTGAGGCCTGGATTCCTGACATGCACCCCAAGACTATGAAAACGGCTGAGATCTGGTGTTGGGCAGCGGGAAACCTGGTTCTGACCTTTGTCTGCGGGTGAAGGTGAATGCGTTTATTCACTGGCGTGGAATCAAACAATGATTGGGCATGAGTCATGAGTGACCCATCTTGAGTCTGTTTCCAAGAGTTTTCAGCTACATTTACATTAACCATGCTGTGCGACACTCGGGTCTTCTGAGGGACATGTTTAGTATCGTCATCGTCATCGTCATCGTCATCGTCATCATCATCTTCATCATCATCATCATCATCATCATCATGATGTCACTAGCCATTTCAGCAGGATGATCATCCAAGTATCCAAGTACACCACCCCCAAGGTTGTGTTTTGCGCCTCAAGCCCACTGCCGCATCGGGCGCCATGAGGCTGTTGACAATGCCAAAGAGTTGCTCGACACGCTCGTCCAGGCGAACATCCTGCGGTAGGTCCACAGGGCGACAGGTCGCAACATAGCGCGTTTCACCGGGAGGTCGAAACTTAGTGAATCTCAGATTTGTGGACAAAAAAAATGGTATACACTGAGCTTCAATGCAATGGTACCTATGAGAGATATGGTGTAAGATCTTTTGTGTACAAATGGTAAGGCTCCAAGTCTAGGTTTGTTTTAAGTGGGATGTTGCAACATATTCTATCAACTTCAAAATGCGTATACATTCAAGTACTCCATATCTGCTTGACAAATGACTAGATGTTTTCATATTTTTCCAAAACGATTGTTACATTTACATACATTTACCATGAATTCACAAATATGGCAGCAAAAAAAAAACACATTGGACATGACCTTACGCCAAGTCGATGCACATCACATCTGATGATCGGCTTCTGGCCTCGCCACCTTTCACCAAGAACCAATGTTCACGTTCGTCGCTGCCCAGAACCACCTAGACAGGTCAGGTCAGGTCTGCAGGTCTTTACAGAAAAGATGAAAAAATCAGCATCCTGGAGTGTTGCTCCCAATCTCAATGAATTTTCAGGAGTTATTTGCCTTCAACGGAAATGTCTTGAATTTCAGATCATTTTGTGCGGCTGCCCAACTCCGAAACCACCAACCAACAGTTGCTATCCTTGAGGTCCTTCTGTTGCACAAGTTTCTTCTATTTCTGATCAGATCAGTGACCAACTACATCCTCTTGCTCCCATCATAGTTCAATGGATTCCTTCCAAGACCAGTCTGGTGTCCTTTACATTCCAGAGTCATTTCCACTAAACTCTAAACCACGCTGACAGGAGGTCTTGGGGTATCTTATCAAAGTCATTGAATTGCGAATGTCATGCCCCCCCCACCTTTTGGGGGTCAAGCTATATGGCCCTGAGTAAACTTAGAAAACGCAATCAAGAGAGACAGAAACGATGTCTTGTCACCTGATAGTTTTGTAGCCAGAGGTACTCAAAACCATCTAGAAACATCATTTTTACCACGGTTTTGCTGCTGAAATAGGATTTTGAAAGTAAATTCCCCATATTGATAAAGAATTGTAGCCAAAATTGAAAATAAAATCTTGGATCACCTGACCCTGCTTTTTTCTCCCCTATGAAATGAGGAATTTCCATAGATTTTCTTTAAAAAAGTAAACTACCTTTGAGTTTGCTTCATGGTCACCTTGACCTTGTCTCTAACCTTCCAGGTTGCCATGCCAAGCGCTTGGGCATCTGTTTCGAGGCCATGATGAGGAGCTGCACCGGTGAAAACCGGGAAAGGTTGAGCATGATGAAGAAACCATGGAGAAACTACGGAGAAAACATCACATTGTTATAGTGAAACTATGGTGAATTCAGAAACTGTTTTTCATTTTTTGACCATGAAAATGTATTTTGGAGGAAGTTTCACTCTGTTGTACTCATCACTGTCGTAAGATAAGCTCCAAAAAATGGTCGGACATACTAAATCTTACCAATACGAATATTTCAACATATTTAATGGGAATTCGAAAATTGGGCCATACCACCATAATGCGGAAGAGGATCGCAGATCAATTTATATATAGACACTGGGTAGCTACATCTGCTGCTGCGGTGTCAGCTCGAGTACTTGTTGACTTGTACCAACCAAAAAATATGTTGTCACCAAATTGTGATGGCAATTGCGCTTCTAAGATGCCATAAATGAGACATGATACCATGATGATACCATGATGAACCAACTTTTTTGATCAACCCTTTCACAAATACGAGTCGCCTGCGGCCCAAAGCGGGTGATGCGCGCGTGTGCCAGCGGCTCTGGACGATGCAGGCCCCTGCCCAAACAAATTAAGGCAAAAGGATTCGTGAGGAATACACTGCTCTGGTTTGTTTCGACATTCATATGCATGTAGATCTACATGCCTTCTAGATTCTAGATGTGTTCTTGCAGTTCTATATGTAAAAACTACATCTCAATCACAACAACTTCGATTTTCTTGAGCACAAATAGGCATACATAAATACTTCAAGCTAAGGGTTCAATATTCCAAATGGTAGTTGATGATGACCATGTTTGGTTTTGCTTCGGCGGAGACGAATCCCCATCTCTAACCGCACCATGCACCTGTACTGTCCCAAGACTTCAAGCTGCTCCTGTACCACGATCCAAAGCTGGCCAACGGGTGCAACAGATTGGAAATCTGGACATCAAGGTAGAAACAGGTACGTGTTCACAACTTTAGTATGTTTAGGAACAAATCCAATGTCACATGTACGTACACTTAAAGCAGATATTCAAGCATAGAAAGCTGTAAAGCTCAAGGAAGGCATACATCGCATCCCCCTGGGATCACGGAAACACAATCCAGTTGAGTTGATCAGTTGGCACAGCATTCCATGAAGTACTGCTTGGTTAATCAGGATTCCTGTCGGTTTGGATTGGTCGTGTATGATCTATATTACCACTTTAGGTAGTGCTGTATGACACAAGTGTATACATTGAAAAGAGTATAATATATATATATATATATATGCTCCGACCCCCCCCAAAAAAAAAAAACCTATGTTTTCACATTGTGATGAGGGAGNTGATGAGCATGTCCTGGCTATGTACCTGATAATCAGCTGATTTTATTCCCTAGGGAAAATTTCCGGAATAGTTCCAGAACCAAAACTGAAAAACTGAAAAACTGAATTTTCCAGAGAGATCCAGGAAGAGATTCTCCATATGGATTCAGTTTTTCAGTTTTTCTGTTTTTCAGTTTTGCTTACGGAACTATTCCGGAATATTTCCGGAGACATTTCGGAATATTTGCGGAGAAACTGAAAAACCGAATTTTCCAGAGAGATCCAGGAAGAGACTCTTCATATGGATTCAGTTTTTCAGTTTTTCTGTTGTTCAGTTTTGTGGCAGAATAGGGCAGGAGGAACTGGATAATTGTATTTTGAAAGTCTCTTCTTTACATGTCATGTAAATTTTACATATGATTAAGATATGTGACCCCCCCAAAAAAAGCTTCCCAAATCTACAGGCCAAAATGTGCGTGAAACACTGTAAATACCACTGTTTTTGTTGAAAACATGGGTTTTTTTGGGGGGGGGCCACCATATATATATATATATATTGCATATATATATATAGAGATACGTAAACAATCTCACAATTATATACATGCATGCATATGGCATATGCAATGTAATATTCAATCACATCTAATTACGTAAGCATGCTCCGATCCATCGCAGATCACACACCCATCACTTTCCTCAGCAGCCAACCATGAGCCACGTGCATCAAACTTGCCCAACCAAGGGGAGAAGGCTTCGATGGGTGCCTGCCACTCGGAGGAACAGCTCCCGATGTATCGATATTTTATGTTCATGTTATCTTTTTGAGAAGTTATGCCATCTACTTTCGCCTTGGTGTATTGAAATCACCAACAAATACGATACAAGGATATACAAGGGAAATTTAGACAATTAGATGAACTGGTGAGAACCATTCGTCTGACATATGCGTCAATTGGGGAATTTCTTCTGGAATCCTCGACATTTTCAGAACCACCACCAGCAAGCAGATGCTTGCAAATGTCTCTTGTGATACCATGACTGATCCCCCTGACTCTTTGCCACTGAGCCATGATAGTGATTGTGTTGTAGGAATGCCTCGCCCATTCAGATTCGTCCAGAAATCTAGGGTTGACATGGATTTTCTGCACAGCAATAAGCTGGTTATATCACCCGACACACAAAAATGAGTAAGCAAACTAAACTAAAAAAGAAATAAAGTACAACTGGGAGGCCTACATCATCCTTATATCAGTATCAAAATCTATCTTATGTTTCTTCACGTTTCATGTTTCTATCTGAAATCTAAATGGCCACCCGCATGTTGCCTTCCGATTTGGCCACTGTTTGGTTGAGGGCAACTGCTGCATTTCTTGGAAGAACTTGATCCAGGCCTCGGGTCAGGAGGGTCACGTCATTGAACGACGCTGCGTTCCGTTTGTTTGAAACACTTTGATTTGCAGTTGTTTGTTTTTCTCCAAGTTTATACAGCATATCATCAATTTCTATTTTCAGATTTTGCAGTATGTTTGCAACTTTCACATGACCAGCTGAAAAAAAACATCCCTTCCCAACAGCAATGCAGAAAAAGCACCTCTCGCTTGCTAGGCGCCAAATCCACATCGCGCAAGTGCTCTGCCAAAACCAAGCCAAGTTTGCGGCCCAGGTCCTGACGGTGTTTCCGATATGTCATCCCTTTGAAAATCTGACTCAATTAAACATCATCCCCATGGCCACAGAATGAAAAACAATTGATTTGTCAATCTGAAATGTTGGAATTGCCGAATCAAGAACCACCATATAATTTTCCATCAGATCCTGGATCATGTGCTTGCTGTTTTTTTCAAAAAGAAGTGAGCGAGGCCTGTCTCTGCCTAAGCCAGGTTCCGAGTTCGAGAAATCAAAATAGCGAGAAAAAAGAGAACCACCAGAACGGAAATCGATAGAACTATATACCTTTAACAAAAATATAAAATCCTCCAAAACGAATTCAGAGAAGAGTTTGAACCCTATGACGAATTTATCATATCTCTGTAAAATAGCACGTTTCTTGTGAACTCTGATGGATTTACAGTATCTGCTGGAAGTTCCGGATAAGCCATCCAACATTCCAATGATCCAAGGCATTATGTCTATTGTGGGACCGGATGCTACTGGAACCGCTTGTGCGGTACATCCCAAAGAATCATCTCCTGCATCTTGATCTTGACACGTTGACCAAACTCGACATGAACCTGGCGATAAAGGCACTAGCCAAGGTGAAGGATGCTTCAAAACCATAGTGTCAATGTTTAGGGAGGAAAATGGAGAAAAAAAAGATCTAAAAAAGTAGCACATGATGTGAAATACGACTTCAGGACCCTAATCTTGATCAAACCAAACCGCATTTTGGTTGAAGTGTAGCCAAAAGGCTCGGTGACAAGGGGGAGAAGAATCTATTGAAGGTACCCCACCAAAGCTGAGGTCAAAATATGGAGAAAAACATATGCAAAAAACTTCTGGCATAGATTAGGGAACAAAGCAAAACATGTATACGTTCGGAAAAGTCAATTCATCTGCAAAAAAAAGGTAAAAACCAGATAAACACGTGTCATCATCAATCCAACGTGCATGATTTCATACCGTATTGATCCATATGGTTTCTTTCGAAAATTCTTTTACCCAAAAAGTTCTCTTATTCTTGTTTACATGGGGCTCCGCTTCTTCCCGCTTTCATTTGGAGGTTCCTGCCCGAATACACATTCCATCAGCAAAAGATTCATTTTCTTGCAAGGGTATCTAGCGCGAGGCACATTCAGTGGCTCGACGTTGACGGGGAACTGCTACTGTCTGTATCATTTTCTTTTAGCAAGTTTATCCTGCCACGTTTTCTTGCAGCATTTTCCGCTTGTTTGCGAGCTGCCTTTCATATCTTGCAATCTTTTTGTTGAATTGGTACGCGTGGAATGTGCTCAGTGCATCTAGCGCGGATCTAGCGCGAAACTAGCGCGAGTGAAGCGTTTTTTTTCGTTGCTATTTTCCAAAATGTTGATGTTCATGTACTGCCGACATGAAAGGGCTGCAGAACCACATCGACTATTTGATAACCTTGACATGAACTTTACTCATTGCATTAGCATACATGATGCAGAAAGTCTAGCGCCAGACTAGCGCAAAACCAGCGCTGCCTATGGGGGAAAGAATTTCACTGCATATATACAGGACTCCGCCTTTTGACGAAAAGGAAAATTCACTATGCAACATGAATAAGTGAACTTTGATCATAAATTTCAATTAGGGGTTTTTTAACGGACACCATATAGCATATTATATAGCCCATTACATTACACCTATCGGGCTTAGATATCCATTTATTATGCACATTTCTGCAAACTCTTTTCATATCCCACCAGCGTGATTGATTGGTTCAGGAATGTACAAGAAACGTATGCAAAGGACTGCGCTACCGCCACCGCCGCTGCCACCACCAGCAACAACAACAACCACAACCAGCAGTTTTGAGCCTCCCTTGCTTGGTCTCCCCACCTGCCCTGCAATCTCCTGGCACTCCACCTGGTGCAACACTTTCTGCTGAAGACGTGGTTTCAAGATTTGTAAACTGAGCCACTGAGGTAATAAGTCAGTAGAATCACTCAAAGATTGGATTAGAAGGCACGAGGTAAAGGCAGAAACAAAAGTGTTCAAAATGGGTCTTTGGAAAGGTCGGAACAGGAGTCCTTCAAAGCCTGAAAGATTTGGAAGAGAACATCTCACTCAGAATCAGCAGCAAGGCCCACAACTGACATTTCTTCATTGCAGTGGGACGACCAACCAACTGAAGTAGTTTAGGTTTATCTTGCTGCGAACTCAGACTAGCCAATGATTTTAAGGATTTTGGAGCTCTTTAAATCCCCTTATAGTAAGCACACGTCCTTAGCTCTCTCAATATCAATAGTCAACAAAAAAACATTTCTACTAAAGGGGGAACCTCCTTCACTGAAATAAATCATAGTACATACATATACAATCATGTACATACATTCTAAAAAATTATTGTAAAAAAATCTTGGATACTTACAAATACTTCATGGTAATTCACGTGGACATCCTGGTCAGGTAGCGTCAACCTGGATGACCTTTTCACTCTCTTTTTAAGCCCCACGAGCCTCCACATGTTTGCGCCAAAGTTGTGTCCATCTTGCCTTGTCAGGCGCAAAGTCTTTGGCACCAACTTGGGAGATGGGACACTCGCCAAAGGTGTCGACGCCCTTTGCCGGCTGAGCCATTTTTTATTTGGAAATTGTCATCTATCTCTTGAAGTTTCAACTCATAAAATGAAACAATTGCGGGATTTCACCAAAAGAATGTTGAAACTAATTGAAAACTTAAGCTAAAGGATTGCTGTTTATTTTGAAGGACAAGATCTTCCTTTCTTCAGTTCCAAGATTAGTTGTCTTTTCATTTCGCATTCCGAGTCTTTAACATTATCAACTCAAGACGCAGTGAATCTTCAAAAAACCTTCCAACAAACCCCAAAAAAAAAACATTTTCCAACAAGGTGGTACCAGTAACCACCATGGTTCCAGGGGCAGTTGTGTCATCCAAGGGGGTCGCGCCTTGGCCAAGGCGCTTTGGGAGCCGCCCTGTGCCAACACGGCTTCGCGAAAGCTCCGAAGCCTCGTTGGGGCGTTTTTCGGGAAAGCCGTTGAAGGATGTTATAATAGTAATGATGTGCATGTGTGTACATATAGTTATATATATAGTTACCTATACATGTATAGTATGTGTGACTATATGTCATGTCTACATATGATTTTAAGCTATTGAAGGTGTTTGTTGTTCATGATTTGTGTTGATTTGATTCTTAATAGTATGTTACACAACTTTGAAACTGATATTTCAAGACAGATTCGTGATCTGCTTTTTGTTTTGAGAATTTATCTTGTGGTTTCATCTTCCACACGTTGAAACTTCAATCTCATGAACAATGGTGCCGGTAAAAGGATCACCCCTGAGTCGTAGCACGAGGAGGGAGCCGAAATAGCAAAAACACCAGGCAAAGTAGACCCTGACACCATAAGACGGAATGCTTGTGTAAGCCTGTAGCATTCTCTTGCTAAACTATCAAACCCAATCCCAGTGAATCGCCCACACGAAGACACAACACCTTTTTTCAGAATTTGGTGTCCAGTGTCCATCATCGTCATCCTCATCATCACCCTCATCATCATCACCATCATTAATTGTCATCGATTCTGAGCGTCCATCTCTGCTGGGAAGCTCTTTTCAGGGTGAGTCATGCCTGGTATTGGGCATTGGTGTCGCTGGTCAGACGGCGTCGACTCAGCCAACAGTTTGGTAGTATGGGGCCCTCTAGGGTGAAAATCTATGAAAACGTTGTCTACGTTACCAGTTCGTTAGCCAAACTAACAAACATCTCTATTCCCCGAACATTGCACTACGCTTTTCTAACAGCGCCAACAGATTGTTCGCTAGCAAACACCCATTGTCACGACCAAATAGATGATGTTGATAGGAAATCAATGAATTCCTACAGCCTCTGAGTTTTAAAATCTGAGACAGGTCCGAATGTATAGCAACTCTATCCTCAAGAGCCCTGTATTCGCATTGCCCACTGCAAAAGGTTCCTGTGTACTCAGCTACCTCTACGAGCTCCGCTATTGCTGTTTTTTACCGTCACAATTCTCACAATTCTTTCAGCTGTTTAGCCATTCCACATCAGTGAAACACCTTTGCTTCCGTCAAGTTACGATCCAATGCTCTTGTGAAGGTCTGGGCAGTTTTCACAGGTGCCTGAAGACAAACACAACTGGGAGAGCTCTTGAGGTTACAATAAAACAATCCACCCACATGGGGACAATGTTCCAGATTCTAAGGTCCCACAAGTGTGATGTAGGCCTATCTCGTCCAACCTAATTCGTGCGCAAGACTCTAAGAGAATTTCAACATGGAACATACTCTCCCTATAATCTCGTTATATACAGTAACCACCTGTTTTCAAAGAAAATCCTTCGTATTTATTTCGCTTGGGATACCTGGCATATGTTCCAGGAGTCTGTTGCAATTTTCAAAGACAAACAGTCCAGCATGATTTATATATATATATATCGGCGAATATCGGCATTCCATCTTTTGCGAGGAGTCCCAGCGGTTGAAGCTATCCGTAAGAAAGTGTGGCTGGTGGGTTTCACCAATGCTGAGCTGAATGAAGCCTGTGATTGGTTGTTGGTCTATATCCTCCATTTCTCGTACTGAGGTGAGTTGACATTGTAATTGCTAAAATGCATCCAAAGATATTCGAGCAATTGGACTAAATAGACCTCATTTCCCTGACAGGACATCACTCTAACAGAGTGATAAGCACGAAGGCAAAACTCTCCAAGTGCCACCTAGAGGAAGAATTTAAGAGTTGGTTGGCGCCTGGGTCCATTTGGAGGAAGGTCACTAGGTAAAACTGGAGAGACCTTTTCAGCTTGCTGAGGGTTTGTGAAGATTCTAAGTGGAGAGGGATCCATCCCCTTGGACCCCCACATTCTTGAGTCTTAAAGAAACCTATTGAAAACAAAGTCACACTGTTGATGGAAGAAATCTTGCACCACCCGGGATGTACAAAACCGTGTAAATAATGGGATAAACCACCTATCAACTGCAGGATTTCTTCCATCAACACTATCAGTCATATCCTATGATACCTCTGCCTGGCCATGTGTGTATCTGCTGCCCTTTGGACCCGTCCTTGGTCTTCTCCAACGCTGCCCAAAGCGGTCGGAAGGCTGCTTGCCGTTGACCAACTATGTCCTGCCAGGTCTGCTGAGAGGGTTCTTTTGGGGCAGGAACATTGGAATCATGATAGTGCATCATCCTACGAAAAAGGTCGAGGCATCTGAATTGCTTACACTCACAGTGTTTCCTCACCGGAAATTCACAATTTTGAAGAAACTGTCGTTGAAATGTGTACTGAATCAAGCTAGATCTGGCATGTAAGGAGCTCCGATGCATCTCCTGGTGCGAGGAGAGTTGTAGTGGCCAAAATAGTGCCTCAAATTCCACTTGGATGAGCTTCCTGCTCATCATAAGTGGTCAGTAAAGTGGGTTGCAAGCAATCATAGAAGAGTTGGTGAGGATTGGAAACACTGAAACAAAGGTCTACTAATCTACTTACTGAAGGGGATGACCATCCAAGCGCGGCCCGGATGGTGAGACATTGCCAGGGATTTTAAGCCCTCGCTGGCATGGAATTATAAATGGAATGTTTTTCACCTTGACAGGGGTGCTCTGTGTTGCTACATCTAGATATACTCATACTCTCTAGTTTACCAACATGGCTAGCTGGGACAAGCAATTTTATGCTCCCTGATGTATTCCAATTCTAAAACGATGCCAATGTTGTTCTTCTCTCCTTTCCTGTATATCTCGAAACTCGGGATCCCAACCTGTGGATAGTCAGAGGCTAAGGCCTGGAAAAGCGCCGGAAGGATCTATAAAAACACTGCAAAGAATGGGGAGAGCTGACCTTAATAGACTGATCAGCTCCTTTTGGCTGAATTGGGGTGGCCTTGGATCATTTTGGGACGTGTATCAAGGAATGGGTGAGGTCCAGTTGAAATCTTTGATAGTTGCCACTGCCCAGAATAAAAACACTTTGAAAACTCTGATTAAGAAACTAACACCAAATGAAGCTTCGGGCGATTTGTGGAGATTTTGATTGAAATTCCATGAATTCTCTTAAAGGCAGTATGCACTACAATGCCTGTTACAGTAATATATTGTGTTATATGTCATATGGAAAATATGTCACATGTAGTTGTGAGATGCTACAACCGACGCTTGACTAAAACTCGGTGCCACGGTGCCACTTCAACAATCAACCGAGCCTGCAATGGTCTTTGCAATGCTGGCACGTTTGGTAGGTGAGCCAAGGCCTGCGGAAGAAGATATGGAGGGTAAGATCAGGTAGTTGAATTTTCGCAGCACCATTGCCTTAGAAAGGGTAGTTCCTGAGTACTGGAGAAGACATGTCTAAGGATTCCCTTGCCCATAAGATGTCGTTAAGCTTAAAATCCATCCTTCTTAAACGACTAGAGGGATTTTAACCCTTGACCAGATTCATCATCCTTGAAGCCCCTCAACAAATGGCAACCTGTGGCAGCCAGCGCAAGAAGGGCCAAGAAGGTACTGCCCTCAGCTGGTTTTTGGTAACAAATGTGAGTTGCCATTGGCATGCAGATGTTTGTGGTAATTCTGCCATGAATTTCCCACACTGGAGCATGTCAAAGAACAACGAAAAGGACACTAGAATCCAATGGTTCCTTGCAACATCGAAACCATTGCAAGCGTCCCCCAGGCTAGAGGTGTTAAGCTTGACGACAGCACTTCCAGGTGAAGACTTTCAGGTTTCACATCTCTCCTGTATGCTTTGTGACATACTGTTGATGGAAGAAATCCGGGATTCACCAGTTGAGGTTGGTAGCTTATCCCATAATTTACGTGGTTTTATACATCCCACGTGGTGCAGGATTTATTCCATCTATAGTGTGGCCCTAGTAATACATACCTCCCAATGATTCCACCTTTACTTGCGTCCTGCGGGAGTAAGGTATGTAAGTAGAACAGTGTCCCTTAAGGGCTTCCCTACGCAACTCCGGTCTCGAAGACATGGCTGCAACCTTTCCACAGTTTGGAAGGCATGAAAGGACACAAATGATGTGGATTTCTTGCACCCACGGGTGATGTTCCTTTTCTTGCCATCAAATCAACCCTTACAACAGTGAAACGGAAGACAGCCCAAGAGGTTCCATGTGCATAGCTCCCAGCCTTTGAAGAAGGCCAAGAGTTCAAAAACTCGTGGCAAGCGCTCATGTGCCTGCTGAAAAGCCTGATGCAATGGAGTTGTCCGATTTTCTAGCTTATAACTGTAGCATGTTAAACTGGTGTGAAGGTATGCACGAATTCTTGGAAACTTCCTGTAGTGACTGTACTGTCTGAAATAGCTCAAACATCTCCAGCTTGAAAATGACATGGACATGAACATCTATCTATTATATTTTAAGGGATCTCAAGCTGTAAGTTCTTGGAAGGGTAAAAAACTACATTGCCAAACCTTGGGTGATACATAAAAGAAATAATATAACAATAACCATATTTTTGCATGTAGCCAATAATGAAGCTTCATGGGTTCTCAATAGGTTCAAGCAGGTTACTCGACTCTAAGCCCAACCTCCTTGAGGCCATCGCCATCGCCCAACTGGAGGGCCTTGGGCTTTGGAGAAATTGCTTTTTGCTGGGGATGGTTTTCCAATGTCAAAGCATAGTTGGAACCAAAGATATACTGAAGTAATGGTGCTAAATTGACATACAGCATATGGTTTTGCTGGGATTGTCACAGAGACCTACTCAAATCATAATTCATCAACATAGGACACCCAGAAATAGCGGGGACGACGTTGCCAGACATCACTACAAAATTGCCATAGCAATGCTACAAAAAAATGGACCTAAACCTGAATTCAGGTCATTGTATCTACGCCATTGTGGCAAAAGTCCCTTGCTTAACATCATCTAGGCGGGCCCGGCACACCGAGGTCAACTAAAATTTCTCAGCATTATAGTTGCTTGGATCAATTTATCAGCTGTGCCTGAGCACCTCGCCCATCAGTGGACCACATCGATGACACTACATGCGAATTCAGGTAACACATGGTCCACATTCAGTCATAATCTGTTACTCAAAATCCAAACATTCCCCTGAACATCCACTCATCATCTTGTATATTACATATCTCTAATCACTTCATCAGCAAACCACAGAAAAGCTATACTTCTGCAGTCCAAGTGAACTTTCAAACCTTTGAAACTTTGCAACAAAAAGCTCGACTGCATTTTTTACCCATCCATTCTTTCCTTAACAACCAAAGTGACGGTGAGCACTCCAGTGATCAAGGCTTCCACCAACTCCACCTGAAGGGCTCCAGCCAGAGGACCAGCAGGTTGAAACGACATCTACATTGACTGAAGGGAATCGGATCTCATCTGGATGAACTTCTTTGATTCTCCGTCGGAATAATTTCGGGCCTGAAATTTGAATTCCTAATTGAAACGCGGTATAGAGCATTAGTCTACGTTATCGATTTTGAACCCCCAAAATCATTGACATGCCTGAGGGCGAATGAAAGGAACGCATGCACTTTGAGATGTTCACGGGTAGGCAAAAATTGCTGTAGGGTAGAGTAAAAACAATCATTTCCGAGTAGATCAAATCATATTAAACCTCCCAAAGCATCCACACTGGCATCATTGTGGCCATATCTGTGGTAATCTACGTCTACATACAATACGCGGCCATTGTCAAACACAAAAATCGTCCATCCATAGAACCTATTTGGAACCATAAAGGGAGGCTGCATTGCCACAACAGAGCCTTAATATTCCATATATCAAAACTACATAAATTCGAAACCAAAAAATGTCCAAAGCTACCTGAAATTCAGGCATAAACCTCGGCGCCCCGTAACCACCCTACGCCTGCTCAGGATTTGAAGTTGACAGGCGGTTGTTGTCCTGCCAAAACAATGGCTGCTCTTGTTGCGGTTGCTTCCTGTCAACCAAATGTTCGCCCTGGATATTTCAAAACCATCAGAAGTTTGATGGGTGCCTGATGTGAACTCAAACAAAGGACAAACCTATACCTCTCAGTATGTATAGAGTGTTTTGATTTGTTAGAATAATATAGAGTACTATAGAATAATTAGGATGTGATTAGAGGAGTCATGGACCCCCTTAGACCATCTTTGGCGTCTGTTCAGAGAGAGATCGCACCAGCAGATTCCAATTCTTTCCTGCTAAGACTAAGTACTCCTTCCATATACTCTGCCCGTTCCAGGCGCCCCCCCTTTGCCCCGACCGTCCAGCCCAGTACTGCCAATGGTGCCTCTTCGCGTCGCAAGACCGCATCAGCAAATTCTGCCACTTTGGCATGCGTCTTGCTTGAATCGCTGGTCTGGCGGATTTACACAAAAGATGAAATATACAATCAATAGTTGCTCCCCGTGTTTCCCCACGTGTTACACCTGTGCAATTGATGGTGCTCAATGTCGACTGAGTTTTCGACTACATGTTCAAGACGCATGCGCATAACCGCATATAATATGTACATATATTTACACAAAAATTGCTCCTACATCTACTAGTCACTAGTCAAATAAGGATACTCTTTCCCAAAAATAGTTATAAGTGATAAACCATCATGAAACTCAACCAAATTCTGAACCACTCCACTTAACCATCCTCAAGAAATCAGATGTAAGAACCACTTTGAGAGAAGGGATTTTCCAACTCCTCCGTCTGGGGGAACTCCGAGGCCCTTACGCTGCATTGCTCGGCAAGACCTGCAGCAACCAACCGTGGAGGCTGAACCCACTCCTTGAAAGGCAGAAACTTGGAATATGGTAGATGATGGTAGATGATGGTAGATGTTAATTGGAGTTTGGGGAAACAATCCCAAAATCATCTGTTGTTCAATAGTAATTCAATAGTGACTCTGAAGGATCTTTTTGGTGGTGCTCGATGATTTTAGGAGAAGGGCATCAATTGGTGCACATTGAAATCTTAGTGTTTCCAACAAGCCTCAAATCAAACATAACGGGTTGGGACACCTTGGGATGCATGAGGGCCGTTTCAATAAATTCATCATCCATTTTTGGATGCACTATTTTGTTCATACATCATTTCAAGAGGGCTAAATGGTCATTTGCTGACCTATTGAAGTCCAGGTGGACAAGATGTACCTCAAAGGTGGAACCCATGACCCATTGTTTCAGCCTTCCAATGACGGTAGTTGGCACCAACCTCCCAGCCCCCCCAAAAAAAACTCTCATATCATTGGCCACTTAGAAACATTTAGAAACATATTTCAATGCAAAAGATCAGGGTAAAAAATTCACATGTTTGTTTATTGATTTTTGTTTCAACCACACCGCTTGGCCAAGGGTTCTCAGATCAACCCCAAGAATCTCCCTCCATCGATGCCTCGGGCAGAGACCAGAGCTTGCCAAGCATCGTGGTGGCCCATCTCCTGCCGTTCGTAGCCGACCTGATTGAAGGAGTGGTCTTTTCCCGTGAGCTTAACACAATGAAACAAAAGGATTGGAAATCCTCTGATTATATAAGTACAACCGTGTATACAACATTTCATGAGATGTGCAAAAAAACGGGATGGTTTCTGGTCGCTGGAAATGGCTGCAACTTACGGAGGGATTTTTGGATACCCTAGCTCTTTGGCTCCCTTCGCCTTCCACTACTAGATATACATCCCTTTTATAACACATATTAATCATATTAATACATATTACAGTACATGAAAGGCTGTTGAATTTTCATACCTCTTCTTCTGACTCCAGTTGTTTTCTTCCGCCTTAGCAATCTTGGCAAGAATGAGAGTGTAGGGCAAGGACTTCTCAGGTTCCTGTCCCACAAGAAAATCAATAGCAAATGCATGAATAGAGGATAGTGGGTTCAACAACTAGCAAGGTGAGGGATACTGTTGATGGACAAAAACCTGCAACACTTGCAGTGGTTCAAGCATGTTAAAGCAGCGTAATTAATTCATGGTATCTTTGAAAAGTATTGGGATTGGTCAAGGATTTTGCCCATCAACAGTCAACAGTAGGAATATTGATTGGCCTAATCATCACGCCTATGAAACCTGCTCTTCAGCACATCGACACACACCACTAGTTCAAGGTTCTGTTGCCACTGACCATAAATCCAAATACCACCAAGTCATTCTGGGGTGATGTCACCCAATTTTGCATATCTACAGGGGAGCATGATTGTAAGGATCTGCGGGAGTTTGTAACACCATTGGCAATATGGGTGGTGCAGCATTTCAAGGTAACCTTCCGCTTGTTGAAATTCAAAACAATGGCAAGCCCAGAAAAGCATTGACATGTTAGACGGTGAACGTTTTGTGTCATCCAACCTCCGGTGTACCTACTACACCAATTCGGAATGAAATGAAGCATGTTGCATGTGTATACGTAGTATTTCAAACGTAATATATCACATACAGCCATCTAGCCAGTTCCTAAGTTCCTAACCACTTCCATGGCTAACATGCGAGATCATCAAGGTACGCTCTACATCTAAACATCTAGCCCTTCAAGAGCCGCCCCGGCCTTCTGTCTCAAAATCTCCTTTTTTGCAACGGAGCACAACTCGACACAAGGCTTTTCTCGTTGCAAGAGCTTCAGCTCCAAAACGTTGTCAAAGAAACGGTAATCTGGGATCTTCCTGGTGGATCAACAGAGTCAGGAGTCAGGCGCTCATTTGGAATTGCTGCACTTTCATCAGGGATATGTTGGAAGTATTCCGCACCTAGTCTAGTCTCCTTTGTTCCATTTCATATTGCAATAAGTAAATTACTGAGAGAACATGAGATCGATAGTTTGAGGTTAGCTGTGACACAGTAATCTTCACGAAGCAGAGATGCAGTTTGATAAAAACCTTGAAAATCAAAATCATTCTCTGTTTGGAACCCAGAAAGGCTATAAAAATGACCTATTGATCTTTATAAAAACAAACACATGCACTTAAAAACCATGGCGTTTCAACTGTTTCACTCCTTTTCTGTAAGCAGCGCTTCATCATCTCTTGAGCTGCCGTCAAGTTCTTTCCTTCACAGCATCGTTTCCCCAGCTCCGAATAAGCTTCGGCCTTCAGGGTCGGCATCATCAGTCATCGCAACCGCGGATTTTGAAGCAAGGCGATATTGATCAAAAAAGGTAACCGAGGATATCATGTTTTTCATTTGCACCTATGATTCTATGATGGTTTTTATCTAAAATCTAAAAAAAATGGTGTGTCCATCAAAATAAGGGACCCTCAAAGGTGGATCTTATTAGGAATTGCAACGCTTCTGTCGTGATCATCTATGATCCTTTCAGTCCCGTCGTCTATCAACAAATGTCCCGACCTCGGCTTGACTATCCTGCCGCCAACGGGATATAGCCACTTTACCTTGACAAAATCTTTGAGAGTAACCAGGAGGTGCTGAAAAAACAAACATAAACTTGTTGACTAGTTGGTGGTTTCAACCCCGTTGAAACATATTAGTCAAAATGGGAATCTTCCCCAAATAGGGGTGAAAATAAAAAATATTTGAAACCACCGCCCAGTTGACTTGGATTTTCCCAAGTCTCAACCAAGCTGCTGAGAGCTGTATCAATCCATACACTGAAGCGATCGTGTAATTGACTCAAGGGCCGTTGCGGAAGTGGCGTTTTGGTCAAATTTGCGGATCCAGCCAATGGCAAGTCGGCCAAAGACTCCAAGAAGATTTCGATGTTTTGCAGCAGTGGAAGGGCTGAAAGTTGCTCATGACGTGCACGTGCTGCAAGAAGTGGAAGGCGATTCCAGCTTGTGGTGAAGGAATCATAGCCTCAATCTACTTTGGGCTGAAGGTTATGGGGGAAGAATTCTGAGGTGACAAGAATAAACACAATAACACTCCCAAAAGAGCGGCAAAAATCAATCCCTGCCAAAGAAAAACAGTGAAGCTGAAGCTGCTTCTCAGAAACCTTGATATACTAATCTCCTTGCATCATCCCATTTCTTGGCGGAGATGGCGTAAATGGCTAGAAGTGCTGCACTTTGTGGTGATGCCACGGTTGTATCAAGACCCGCTGCTTCTTTCAAGCGAATATCAAGAGCAGTTCTTGAGTCTGGGGAGTCCTGAAAGGGTGAGAATTTGCTGCTGGGTTGGAGGTGGCACTATCTTCTTGTAGCTTGCCAGCATGTTTGAATCAAACATTAAAAAAGGTTCGGATATCCAAAAACATATATTACATACTTATATCTTATATTGATTAATACGTATATATGCAACTGTTGGAGGTCTACATCTGAATAACGTTGTTTTGGCTAGCTGGTAAGTAACTAGTCTGTTACCTTCTATGTAAACTACCGATCTATGTGTACCATTGTCCTTATGCAGGATAGGGTCATTTTACCCTTGATATTGACAGCCACAGGAACTCCTCCTACTTAAGAGGCTATACATGGCCATGGCCTCCAGAGAAGCAACCAAAACCGTGATTTGAGGCTACATGCAAACCATCGTGCGAGTCAGGTCCTCAAAGAGGCGCAAGCCCAAGTCCGCACGTAAAGTCTTCTCCTTTAAGTCAGCACCTGGGCATATCACATGATGATCATCCTGAGGAATGCTCAAAGGAATTCATATTGCATCAAAACATGATCAAAACATATCATGAAGCTCACACGACCTGTTGTATCATGTCGCATCATTTCAAAAACAAAACACATTCTGCTGTGCCTTGTTAGATTATAAATTGATAAATGATCTGACCTCTTCAAGTCACACTTCATATCTTAGGTCTACCTACCACCCCATCCTGAATCCTCCCACGGTTTGGCAAAAATGCTGTCAGATTCACCAGCTCCATGGGTTGGCAAGACCTGCTGCAGTTTCTTCCAAGACATCAACTCCTGGCCACTGTTTGATGCTGAAGCAACCAGTTCAAGGATTCACCAAACAGTATGGTCTCTACAAAGTTTCACTGGTTAGGGAATTGTTAAAGGTATGTTATTGACAGTATGTAGTGTGATCATACTGTATAAATATGTGTACATATACGTATATATGATCATATCATATATTGTATGTGTTGCATCAGAAGGATGACCATCACTCTTAAAGGAAATTGATGACTTCTTTCAAATCCAGACGAAACATGCACCCAATTCCCCACTTTTTGTTGAATCGTTGTTTCAATCTTTTCATCACTTCCAACAAAAGCCCGATGACTCCTCCAAGGCGTTGATGCGAGCTGCACTGGCCATTTGCAATTCCCAACTTGGAACTGCAGCTTCCTGGTCAAAACCCGCAGTAGGCCGTGGAGATCCATGAAATTTGCAAAGGTGTTTAAAAGGCAAACAGGGATGGTGCAGAGACATTCCACAAAAGCCTCATACAGCCTCTAAGCTGCAACTTTCTCGATGTTTTTGGGTATAAGCAGTCCAATGGAAAATGTTGGTTCTTCATCTGTCTCTTTGTCTCGAAAATTGCATGTGTTTTCCTTCAAACTCATTAAACCTGAATCATTATGATTGAAGAAAGATTGATACTTGATCATTCTACCCCATGTTTGAAATGTTTCCAAGTTAACAACTGAATTGAACCATTGCATTCGCAGGACGAATGCAACCGAATGGAGTCAGATAGTAGATGGTCTCATCTCAGTCGTTTTGACCAAGCCCTTCCACCTTTGCCAATGGGTTAGTTTTACAACTTCAACACAGGAAAATCCTCTGATTAACTCCAAATGCCCTAATAGAAACCACTAGCATCCGCTAGCCATTTATACATTGACACCTTTTATCCATTTAAAGCATCGGGTAAAACCCATCTAGTTCAGCAAGTTGGAGGGAAATGGCCCCACAGATTGCCACCTTGCCTCCTGATCCAACACTTTCACCAACGACCTTGGAATCTTGGTGAAGCTTGAAAGCCGAACTTCTAACCATCAAAATGGTCCAAGATCTACCAACTGCAGGGGTGTTTTTCTAGGGTTCAAAATGTTCAAACAAGGTTGGTGAATGGAAATCATGATTTGATAACTTTGTTGGGAATGATATCATGGTAGCTGTGCGGCAGGGTCAACCTGCTTTATCCCATGAGAAGGAGTGGAGGCCACAGGTATCTTGACAGTCGATGTAGTCGCCGTCGATGGGGATCGTTTGCTTTACAATCTCGTGTCATGTTCTACTCCTATCATTGCAGTGTGCAGGAGCTTCTGGCTAGCTCCCTATTAGTGCTCGTCCTCTAAGACTGTGCAGCTTTTTGGATATCTTTCCAATGGTACTGAAGAAAATCCCTCAAGCTCCTTACAACCATGTGCTGCTTCAAAAATCTCCTCTCCATATCAAGGCGACGAAGATGATAATTCACCAACCTGGAAACCCTGAAACACTAGAAGTCTCCTCTAGAAACCACTCTTTTTGGGGATGTCACAAGACATCACGAGAATTTGAGCAAAAACTAATGGTGTGTCTGACATACTGGGAGCCCAGCTCCTGAGCTAACTGCGCCTGGTTTCGACAGAGTTGTGGTTGTTGATACAGATAGTTTGTCTGGGGCATTCGGCATTCGTTATTTAATGATTCTACAAAATTTCAACCAACCATGGGAATCATCTACTTTTCATGCGCTTTCATAGGCTGTTAACAGTAACAAATGGGGCTGTTGAAACTTCCACCTTGCCCCAGTGATGCAGGCCTGTCCGTCACGCAAAGCGCACAGAGCCGTCGAACTGCCGGGGCGAGAGGTTGTAGACACAACCCTCAAAGATCCATGGAAAACATGACTCGGATCCACCCACGCCTATGAGGGGAGCTAAAAGCATTGATAGATCTTAGCTGAGCCACCACGGCAGACATGGACCTGCAGCAATGACACAGATCATGTTGGGGAGATTTTGGGAGGGTGATAGTGTTTGTTGTGGAATAAATGTGGGAGTGATGGAATAGCAATAGAACTTATCCGAACGATATAAACCACGTCCCACAGTAGCCTGGCTGATGACTTGGGATTCTTTTTTGTGAAAATCAATCATCTTTGTCCATGTAACTATATATGAAAGGAAACTACCCGTTTTGAGGACTGTCAAATGACAAATAGAAGCAAAAGAATGCATTTAAAGCTCCTGGAGCAACAGTGGTGGTGGTTTTCCTGGCATTTCAGCAGGATGTGGACAGTAGTCGACAGTAGTGAGCAAAACTAAACACCATGTAGACTCTAGACCTCTACTTTAATGTGATACAACATAACCTTTGTATGTCACTCATGTTAATCAACCTGCAAGTCTCTGAGGCGCCAAACGGCTCCTCCCCTAGGGCTGAACTGGCTCCATACAAGGCACTAAGCCTCACAAAGGGAGCCACAAGATTGTGAAACGAATTTGACACCTTGATATTAGGTGATATTATATAGTATACATGCGTGCATATGTATATATATATATTTTTTTTTACACCTCAAATGTCAGCATCAGCAATTTGGGTATATTCTACCATGTCGTTTTGTATCCTCATCTTTTTGTATCTGTATCGATATCAATTTTGAGGCTGCACATGGCAAAGCACAAAGCTAAATGTATTGATTTGGTGAACAAATGTTGCCATTTTGGGCAAGGCTATCACGTCCTGAATCTCAGATTCATAACCTTCCAACTATTTCCAACTTCTCCAGACTTTTCGTGCTTCCTCCAAAGGGGAAAGCTGTAAGTGGCACCTGACTCCTCGTTTCATTTCAACTGATGTAGACTTGGAAGGGTTGAATCCATGACGTGATGCAAGATTGGGAAAAATGCAAAAAGTATAAAGAAGATACTGTGCATGTACCAGTACAAGCTATATTATATACTCATGTAAAACGAGTATATATGATATAAACACTCAGAACTTAGAGCTTGAAACTATAAACTCATAACTGAGCACTAGGGCTGACTTCCTGTCATCATAGTACCCAACAAATAATCATTCCAAGTAACACAGCTCTGTATCTACCCATCTCTTCGGTTGGTCCATCACCCTGGGCGCCAGAGTCGTATGGATCCAGCTTTTCCCAAGGCCCTTGTTAAATGGAAATCCACAGCGAGAAAAGAGGAGGATTTTGCAAGCGTGGAAGAGGATGGATACGAAATGTTGGATCAGGTAAAAACAAGAGGAATTATATGTTATAGAAAATTGAGAGAAAGAATTTTGAAGTTGCTGTCACCTCTGATCAATTGGCAAAAACCCATGCAAACTTCATGGCCCCTTTTCCCTGCATATCAGTCACCATCCAGCTTAGGGAAATATCATGGAATGCCCATGGCTGCGCAACATTGATTCTCTCCATGCAAAGTCTCCAACTTTTTCTGCAACAAACTTTGGCCTTGTCTGGAGGACTCATGCCACCTTCTCAAGTGTGGCTAGATCTTCAGCCGACAACTTGAAATCAAAGATGTCAATATCCTCCATAAAATGCTTCTTGGAACGCGTCTGCGTTGAAAATGTGGCACCCTGGTCAACAATCCAACGTAGCGCCACTTGAGCCCATGTTTTTCCATATTTCTTGCCGATCTCTTCACACAGCTGTTGCGCACGTTTGGAGATTCCACCAGTACTTCCTCCAAGCGGAGCCCACGCTTGAACCAAAATACCGCGTCTTTTGTTCTCCTCTAAGACGGTCGGCTCAACGTAGCCTTGGCAACTGCTTGGCTTCAGCAAATCAACTGAAAACATGTTTCATCCTTCCTCACGTATAGAGATTCATATCACGCAAAAGGGGATGAATATGCCAAATTAAACTGCTGAAACCGCCCCAAGTAGCTGATGGAGAATGGCAATTGATTCACTGCAGGAGGCGTAGCAGTTTTGTTGGATAAGAGGCAGTCAAGCTGTTCGGGCGAAAAATTGCTAACCTTGCAAGGCACTGAAGACTCAAAGGTACTTGTAGTGGGTGTTTATAACTCACCCAGCTGTGTCCCCTTGTACTGCAAGGAGTTAAGTATGATATGGCATGATCAGTACCTTGGAAGGGTCCCTTTGTCGAATGAGCCAACTAAAAAAGTGTTGCGAAAGCAGGATCGCATGTCATGACTGGACTTATGCCAGGACACTGCCAAGCTTTTGGTCTTTCCGGCAGCCAACATCTCTTCAAAAGCTTCCCATTGTCCTTTGATGGAGTCACAGTCTGGTCCTTCGCTGCTGACATGACATCGATTCTAGCTGAGACGAGATTGGAGAGAAGCGGTGATGCTACAAAGTGATACCGTACTAATTAAATATAATATATAAGTGATGGCCGTTTTTTTCAAATGACTCTGGGCTGCGTGTCCAGTTATCCCATTTCAATTTCCACTGCCATTTTGGTTAAAAACATCTCATTATGCTAGTCTCATCTTCCTGTCTTTGAGAGTTTTTTCTCCTGGGTAGTCCAGCATCATCATATCCACATATGTGATGCCACCGGTCAGGAAAGCAGCCAGGTTGGCATCACATCCCCTTTTGGTTGCCCGGTAGGCTGAGTTGAAACCTCGGTAAAAAGGCGCAGCCAGATGTGCTTGTTGTATCTACGAATTTGGATATCTCCAATGAGCGATGTCCAAATACCACAAATATGTTATCATAATATATTCTAATATATAGTAGGTTCACAAATTTGAAGACAAAAGCTGTTTTGAAGGGCAAGTTAGAAGCCCAGCTAATGGATTTTGGAATGCTCCATTCGTAAATGGGATGCCCTTCTTTGATTGAGTAATAAGAGAGGAGTCACAACCAGGCAGCGTTGGACATTTCCAGCCCGCAGGCACCTTTTTGTTCAAACACAAAAAACACAGTTCAGCTGCCTACTTTTGGTTTTGGTTTTTCGACTAGGAACCTCTGGCACGATTGCTGACCACTGAGCCACACACAAAGACCTCTTCTCTTGGAATTCCTGAGGCTTTCCAACCTTTTGCAAAGCCTGGCTGGTTGCCAGCCTCAACGGCGCAGGTGAAAGAGGCAGTTGAAAAAAGTGATCGTATCCACTTTGATGCAATTGGCAGGTTTCAAAATGGAAACAACAAGGGTGAATGTTGGTGAAGTTTCTTTGACAACAAGCTCTAAACTGCAAAGAAGGTGTGAAGATAATTAGAATAAAACACTACAAAAATATGACTATAGAGGACTAGAGCATACTATGGCTATACATGATCTATGTGGGAAAACGATTCAGATTTCAAACCTCAAAGTTCAATGAAAGCTTTCACGAGTCACATGTCCATGACTAAAATCTCACTGCCAAGTCACCAATACCGATGAAAAAAAGTTTCGATATCCAAGGGAAAGCGCCAGTTCGGTGAGTTGTTGCGCTGTCTCATCATTGTAGATCCTCAGTTGATCCAGAGACCTTGAGATTTCACACAAATTGTTCAGTCGCCGAACCACCCAATTTACAGTATCTCGTGAGCCACTTTGCCATTTTTGTGCCGATGCTTCACAGGAATGGGGACAAACCCTTTGTGATTAAAGGAGCTTTCAATCCCCCCCAAATCCCTTAGTCAAATTTCTTTATAATCTGGAGCTTTCAATCCCTTAACCAAACCAATGAATAAATCATTCATAACAATCTGTACAATCTACTCAGGATCTTTAGCATCACAAAACCCCCATCAAACCTGTCACATCCCTGTTGGCCCCCCCAAAAGCTGAGATCCCATACTGAAGACCGAAGGATGCCTCACGGGGGCTACAGATCCATCTCCCACCTCTCTGAAGGTTGATGGTTTTTGACCTATGACATCATGACATCCCTGAGATTTTCTTGTGGAACTTCCTGCTTGTTGATAAGAATTGGAGGTCAACTTGTTCCACACTCTTGTTACCAGAAGTCACCATGGCAGAACGACGGCGTTGAAAGATGATCCTCAACTTTGGGATCCTCTGTGCAAATTTAAATTTGAATTAGTTTTTCTAAGGGGTGAAAATCGTTCCATTTGGAAGTGTTCTGCTGCAGTGGCACATGGTTTCTGGTCAATTTTAAACAAGCCGAGTTGACTGCACTCTGGTACAAAGGGTACAAAGTACACTGGCCGGACAAAAGTTATGCCTCTTGAGTCGTCCTACTGCAAAACCCTTTCCCCCTAGAATCCTTTTGTCAACATGATTCTGGTCAATTTCCACCCCGGAAAAGCTTTTTAGTTTATTAAATTTAAAACGGGGTGATAATTGACCGTGCCACACCTGCCAGGCAAAATGGACATGATAAATCGATCCGGTACAGACCAAGTCATGACTCAAACCTTCAACAGGCGCAAACTTTCTTCCTACTGAAGTAGGTCTCACTTTTGTGACAAACAGTCTTCAAAAGTCAAAAGCATTGGCTGGCAAATGCCTTCCCTCATCCTCCAACCCGAATCGTTTGGTCAAAGTACGGTATGTCAAAGTGCAACGTTTCACCAAGCTGCCAAATCCAAATGCCGTTTTCCCAATCTCGGCTAAGTTCAAATCCAATGAATCTAATGGGCTCTTCCTGGTTTTAAGATCACAAAAGACTAACCAATCACACTTCTATTTCAACTATTGTTCATCAGACTTGCACTCCGGAAGTTTACGATAGCATCTCAAAATGATGGAATTGCCACATTTGGAACCTCCCTTTTTTGGTGTTTCAGGGTCAACCACCAGAGTCACGCCTTAGGAAACTTCATCCCATTGTTGAGCACCGCGACATCCCCTCCAACCGCTAACGCTGCTGCTGGCGCCAGCTCCGCCGTTGCCACGGCGGCCATGGAGTTTTGCAGCACTGAGCGACGTCCCCGGTCTGCGCATCAGGAATGTGCGGAGTGAATTCCGAGTGAATTATGCAGCAGTGATAATATCATACAATCATTCATAATATACAGTAATCAGTAAAAATATGCTATATACAGTACAATATGAAAAATGCATTATACCATGATAGTCAATCAAGTTGACATTTCCCGCTGTTTGCAGAGGATTCTCAACATAAACCACCTACAAACAGTGAGTCGTTGCGCAAGGTTGTAAGTTGCCACATATCGTTTTCTCGGAACACAGGGGCGCCAGCTTTCGCTCTTGATCATTTCGCTCTCCCTCTTTTTTGTATTACACGGTGCTTGAGGGCTCTCACCCAAAAAGGTATAAAAAGCGGTACCATCATTCACTCCTTCGCATCCTCTACCAGTAGCGGTCTCACACACTTCCGCAGCGAAGGCCCTGTCACACCAGACTTTGCAAAGCGCCAGCACGCTCACCACGAGCACGCCGCGCATGGCAGAGGACGTTCGGGCGCGCATGGCCCAGCGGACACGGCCAAAGTGTGTCCCACGGTTTTTGTCAAAGCTGCAGTCATCAGAGCCAAAAAATAGCAAGAATTACATGTCCTTTTAGGGCTCGGATTGCTTTCTCCAGGTGTGTTGTTTCAGCAAAAAATAACCAGACATGCTGGAAATTGCTGGTTTTAACATGCAATGATATACCCACCGAATCTCCTCCGTTACGTCAAAGTGGGTAACATTGAGATGCCACGTAAATCCCAGCCGAGGTAATGAAATAAGCCAACTCCTGGTGTTGAGAAGCCACACGGAAGGCCGAAGGATGCCACCTTTGCCCAAGCCTCAAGGTGTTAACTCAACATGCGAGTTTCCAATTTGAAACGAAATCATATCATATCGCACCCAAAGATTATAAATACACTGGTTGAAGTATGCTTGTTCTTTGGTGAAGATGGAGGGAATCAACCAACATCATCGAGGTGTTTAGAATGGTGGATATGAAAGGATATCATGTTTTAAACTGAGCCCAGCCTTCATATGGGCAATGGTTTTAACCAAACAAATGATGATACCCTGGACCACATGGACACCAGGCCAAATCCATCCAATTTTTAAGTTGCGCTCATGGCATTAGTAACACCATAAAGCCTTGTGAACATGACCCTCTATCGAAGAGTCCCTTATAACAAGTGCAATAAATGCTAGGTACCATACAGAAACCAACAAAAATGATACAACATGCACCGGAACCAAAAACTGCAATGGTTGGGAGATTGGCACTTGGTCAGCATAAATACCTACTTGCTCTATAACAAGTACTGTATATATAAATATATACTGTAATGTATATATATATATATATCCACCCAGCAGTACCCTACCCCTTACACATTGGCAGACCCCTTGATCCCTGCTCACGACCTTCAGGAAGAAGTTCCTCCAAGGCCTTGCAGAACAATCAAAGGAGTGGCCGCTGGGTTGTGGAGGTACTGTTGATGGAAGAAATCCTACACCACCTGCACCACCTGGGATGTATAAAACCTTGTAAATAATGAGATATTTACCATATTCAACCGGTGCAGGATGTCTTCCATCAACATTATCAATGCCACTATAATCACCTAAGTTGGAAATTTGATAGTTCTTGATTTGAGTGGAGTGGTTTGGAAGTGAAACTCTTGTACTAAAAACCAAAAAAAACAAGGGTGGTACCGCCAAAATCCACCACCATCCCCTCCTTTTGCAGGAAAAAAACATTTGTTTGGGGGACCCTCTTGAATCTCAACCTTGTAGGATGTCCAACAAAAAAATGCCATTGCCTGAATGCCACTGAGCTGTGATGAGCTTACGGAACGTTGGAAGGCCTCAGCAGCAGCAAGTGAATTGAAAGCAGTAAAGCAACACCTACAAATAGTTCTAGTTTTACATTCACTTGTTTCGTCTTGTCTACTTACTACAATATGATTACAGTATTGCCGTTTCTGTACAATATGATGCCTTTTTTGCTTGGATTCTTCTACAAAGTAGGTTGTATCATAAGTTGTTGGTTCTTCCCAATTTCCTGGCTTCTTATTGGTGCTTGTGCATGGGCTGATACTACAGTATGTCGCCAGATCCCTGACATTTGTAAGAGGGCTCAATATTCGTTTCAGGACAACAACTTAAAATGTTGCTTAGTTCGTGCTTTCTCCAATCACAATTCAAAGGCTTGTCTTTCTAGGAATAGAGTTTCCTTATAATGATATGGACATGTACATGGCCAGATTTCATAAGCACCCACAACTAGGGTCTTCGACAAGTGATTTATGATTTTGTATCACAACCATGGCTGCAATGAGTCTTTCGATTTAATGCGCTTCTTTGAAACTCATTCATAGCACAAATGGGAGAGCTCCTCTTTGCAGGCTTTTTCTTGAGCTCCCCTCACGGGCAATGGTAGCATTTTTGCATACTCATGACCTGTGCAGCTGCAGAAACCAGTGACTTTTCATAAGTTCCCAATCATTTCTTCCCCCCTATGGGTTTTTTGCAGATCAACCGCAATGATGTGGTTCGTCAGTTTCTTCCACCCCACAAAATATGGTGTGGCTAGCTACAAAGATCAACTGATTACCAAATGCATCAAAGGCTCAAAGCTCCAAAATTGAAATCCCTAATGGTAATAGGGAAATCCTGGTTATCGTTTGTTGTTGTTGTTATCGTTTGTTGTTGTTGTTGTTGTTGTTGTTGCTGCTGTTGTTGCTGTCGTTGTTGTTGTTGTTGTTGTTGTTGTTGTTGTTGTTGTTGTTGTTGTTGTTGTTGTCGTTGTTGTCGTTGTTTTTGCCGTTCTAAGGAATTGATAGAGGTGATGTGGTTTTCCAAACATTATGTGACACCTAGATCCTTCTGTGTTTTATATGTTTTTAATCACATGATTGGTCGTACGCAACCTCCACTGTTTTAAAAAGACCATTCAGAGATCAGCTTCCAATACGAAAGGGGATAAACACCATCAGTAAACCCCAATCCAAAGCAATGGAATTGGATCATGTTGGTATGTTCATATCATGACTCAGCATCCCGGAATCAAAGATTCGAGGCATCTTCTTCAGCCCACCAAGGCACAGGGTGCAATGCTACAACTCAAGTGATTTCGCAAACGTTTAAGAAACCCCATCCCATCCGGGCAATTACTGTATAATATGATATATGTCAATATATATGTCAAAACATGTCAATGTCAATATATGTCACCTTTGTTTGACAATCACCTAATATGTCAATGTCAGATCATCGAGAATTTACAGATTCGCCAACCAAAAATCTACCAAACGGTGCGCTTCTTACACTACATGTTACTTTATTGTGCTTTATTAAGCACCCTTCTCACCGAGTAATCCCAATAGGCCAAGAAGCTGCAACGGACCACCAAGCTATGCAGAAAATGCACCTCTGGCCATATCTGCTGAAGCTGATACTCTTGCCTTGATGCCTTGATGCCTTGTGCAGTTTGTACAAATCTTTAAACATCTTGTGCTTTTAGTGTCTCTTCTGTGTGAGATCTTCATGTCTCCAACTTTTTTTGACGCCAGGGCACCAGGGTGACATCTCCAAGGCAACCAGTAACGAGTCCATTGAAAGCAGAAGAAAGTACCTGCAGGGTCGAAGGCTTGGGTCACAAATATTCTGCAGAAGCGCCTTGGCGCCTTCTCCCCAAGTTTCAAACTACTAAACATGACAGGATTAGAGCAATTAAGGATGATTTCCAGATGAATCTCCTCTGAAGCCACGTTTCTTATGGTCTCTTGGGGTTAGATTCCTGCTGTTAAGTGAATCAGAGTCTTGTGTTTAAAAGGTGACCGACATCATCTGTCTTTCATGGGGAAAAAATGTCTTTATATAGCAGGTGCCATAAGCATTCCTACCCTCATCGCGCCTCAACAGCCCCGGTCATGCCAGACCACATTGCCAGCAACAGTTCTTCAGCCAGTCCGACATCCTGCCATGTAGGTACCAATAGACAACTGCCCTTTTGCAAGACTTCAGGGACTTTCGATACATGTGACCTATGCCAATGCAGACCTCTCTATATTCAAATATAGTTTATATACTTATATAATAATCAATCATAATCATAATAGTAATAAACGTATTATTATTAACGTATATATTCAACACGTACTGTACCCCATTCTTGGTAAAACTTAGCATACACTTTTTTGTTGGTACGTGTACCTTTTTGTGGATCGCCAGCACTCACCAAACAGCCCGCACAAAAACAAAAAAAGCCTCCGCGGCTGCTCGTGCCAGAGGCTCCAAGATCTGGCAGATATCATGGTCCAGGTAAGGGACATGTGAGACGGATGAAGATTGATTGAAACCAATGACTTCAGAAAGGTCACTTCAAGTATTCCGGTCCCAATCTATCATACATAAGTAGCACAACCTTTCGCCCAAACAAGGGACGTAAGATAATATGACATGACCCTTTGAGAAGACACCAAAAATCACTCTTATCACGGACGTTTTCAGGAACGCTTCCTTGGAAAGGCCTGTCATTTCCCCATCCATGAGTCAGGAACCCCAATGGATCAAGACTTGTTGCCCTGGAACACTTCAAAACCATGGCAGTGAGACATCGGCTAGTGATACCTCAACATCTGGATAGCTTCCTTCACCTCATTCAAGGGAAAGATGTACAGTATGTGTGTACAAATGATTTGAAATTTGTATTTATTCATGCAAGTACCTGCACTTCATATGCAGTAGGTACAGTACCCTTTTTTTTTGACAACAGTGTTGGATCTCTGTCATATAAGGGGGGCATAGCACAACGCCTTTAATTGTTTCTTAGATGTTCGTCTTTTGAAGACGTCGATCCTGCGCAGAGCAGCCAAGAAAACAAATAAATGAGTGCATCAACACATGAATAAATAAACCTGTATAGATCTACTTGGGGACTAAGAAGTCCACAAGTGATCACAAGTGCACAAACAAAAACACCCTCTTTAAAGCTTGCTTACTTAAAAACTAGGCAACCTCTGCAAGTCAGTTGATGTTACACGGTCCTCCTTGACTTGCTGGCGTTTTTTTCGTTTCGGGCTGAGCTATGTGCGATAGCCACTCACCAAATCAACTGTGGCTTCTTCCCCTGAACCCTGCAACATCGGATCAGAAAAGTCGGTAGCTGTGATTGAGGAGAGATGGCCGGAAAGTATCATTCATCAAGCAGTATGAAACTGATATCTTTGCATTCTCATTATCACTGTCACTAGTTGTACTGTGTCTATCCTCAATAGGAATATCGTGGATTTTGCATTATATGATGGGCATCAAAATCTCTTGCTGAGCGGGTTTTTTTCGGTGAGTTGACAACAACTCCAACAACTAGGCAGTGCTAACCATGACAGGGAAGTTCACTCCTTGTGGAGTGCATCCAGTGAAGCTCAGTCCCATCCATGTACCATCAGTTTTTACAGCATGTATATGTACATATATGTGTATGTATAAATGTATCATATACGTGTACGTGCGTTCACACATCATATGCATTCCTGGCATATACATGTATATATATGTATGAAATATGAAATATATATATATATATTATATATCTATGTCATATAGAAATAGATGTCTTAATACATAGAAATAGACATATTATCCACACCAGCCTTTGGGCGGTTGGAACTATCTATAAACTGCATACTAACTGCCACACAATCTCTGAGCACCCAGAAATGCCTCCCGTTCTCGACGTTCCAGAGATGCTAATGCAGCCTGAAGAAGTGAGAGGATTTTGCGTTGCAAGAGTGGTGTGATTGGGCCCCCAAGTTTCTAAATTGGGTCTAAAGACCAAAACCCAACCTCCTCTCCCATTGGAATCTCACCAAGATCCATATCGTTCAGTTGCTCCAATCGAACTCAGCGTCCACAATGGGGCACCTTGGTCTCACGCTCCTGTCGGAAGATGGCCACGCGGCGGGAGTCTTCGTCGGTGTGGCGTAGCAAACCTCAGCCCGTTTCCACGAGGAATCATGGTGAATCACATGCAAATGATTATTTCATGTCCTACGTACAACTTTGAGAAGCAAACAACACTCTTGTGGGAGTATCACACAATAAGTCGGCAGAAAATGATGCAAGTATAACACGAAGTGGAGTTGATACAAGTTGATATGTGCAAGTAATCCAGAAGAGGAAAACATAGAGTACCACACACAAAGAAACGAAAACTCACAGTAGACTCTGCAAGCAGCTTGGTGTCTTATTTCCATTCACAAAGCAAAGTGACCCAATAAGATGGCCAGGTCAAATCAAGACTCAAGTCATACTGGTACCAGCCGTCACACATGGATGTTTTTCGCAAAACTGGCGCGCACCCTAAAATTGAAAGGGAACTGTTTTCCTCAATATTCACAAAAAAAAACTAGATAGTTTGGGGGTGGCATCAGGTCAGGAAGCTAGCACAAACAGTATTGATTCATCCAACCTGGAAACTCTGGAAGGGGAAACTTCCAACCAGGGAAGAAAGAAGTCACAGGTTTTCACCAGCCCAGCTGGGGTCTGTCCCACCTGTACCTGTTCCAGTTGGAAGGCTTGCAGCTGTTTCTTTTCCTGCTTGGCTGCGGCAATTTTTGTGAGATTGCAGTAATGATTAGAGGCCTTGAAGTGATAATACCAGCCATGTTCAAAAGGGATACAGCAAAATAGGGAGATACACGCCATCAACTATATTAAGTACGTATGTGGCTACCCATATGACTTCCATTGCCCAGAACAAAAACAACTTCAAGGGATAGTAGTTGGTAGTTCGGATATTTATATACAGTAGTTGTTTTGGTAGTATTCCAAGATATGCGTGTCAATCAAAACGCTTCCAAAAGGGCGGTGGACGGAGAACTAGACTTTGACTCCAAAAGAGGACCCCAATGTGCAGCTGCAGCTCGTCAGTAACCAATCATGCATTATATATAAACAAATATAAATGCCAAGTATCCTGTTGATGGGCAAAACGGAATATCAACGTGTATCAATTTGTCAAAGGATATCTAGCCATGATACAAAAAAATACCTTTGCCCTTCAAACAAAAAGTAAACTCCCCTCTTCCATCATTCGCTGATGGGAGCACCTGGTGCTTTCGCCTGCCAACAGGGCATTGTAGTTCACAGACTCAGACTCTGCTGTTGCTGTCGTACACATACTACGGAATGAGTCATCTTAAGACTGAATTCAGCCACTAGAGTTTAAAGTTTGAACTCTCCTGTATCTGTGAGCATCATTCATTAGCATCCTTTGTCAACTAAGTTCTTGAATCCCCCCAACTACAATGTAGGGACCTTGGGTTTTTTCATTTTAGACCTTTTTTGTTGGGTCTGACATGGAGTTCTCCAAGGGGTTCCAGCATGAGTTGGTTCAAGTGTTAGACCCCCACCCTGGGTCTCCGCGGACCAGGGTCTAAGATGGTTTAACATGGGTTTGTTTCATGAATATGTAGATTTCAGAACATAGAGCTAACACCTGGGTAAGTCATGTTAGACCCTTACAATGCTAAAAGTACATTGAACAAAAAACCATTCTAGACCTTTGGATTTGTACCCCTTGGGAATCATCATCATAGACCCTGAGAATCCCTGAGATAGATACGGGCTGCTGAGAAAGGATACAGGCTTGAAAGTCTTGTCTTGGTGGATTGAACATGTTGGAGTGTGGTGCACCAACATGCAGTGGTTTCTGTGTTTTGAGATGTGGGGGTGAGATGATGAACCTGTATGATGCATGCTTCAACTTGACAGAAAACATCATCTTGAGGTGTTTCTGAATATCCAAGATTCTTGTTTTTGTTCATATATGTATGTCGGAGTCAAAATGGTTGTAGGGTCTAAGATGGTCTTATCCACCTTTTTCTTGCTTCAGAGGGAAGGAATGCAGGAAATCTTCATTATAGACCTTTTCCTTTGCGAAGCGCCGAATTTTGTTTTTTGGATGGTTTCTTTCCAGAGTGTTATTTGCCATTGACCTCCATATATGTTAGAAAGGCTTGCAAATTTCAACAGTTTCTTCATCACTAGGGTTGCACAGACCTTAAACCTCTGTGTGCCAAGGTGGAATTGCAGAAGCTGGTGTGCCCGGGGAAGGTGAGCCAGCAGACCCTCTAAACGAGGACCCTTGAAGGGTCATGATGTGCTATGATAGGTTGTGATGGGGTTTGGTTGTGATATCAACTCAAGTGGGGTCACATATGTTGCAAAGACATCACAGATGATTCAAAGTTCTTGCCTTTAAATGGTGTAGTTATACCTGTTTCCTTTTGAGGGTGTTCTTTCAAAAGATTCAAAAGATCTACAATGAAGTTTTGTAGCAATACTTGCCATGAACAGGAAAAAGAACTTGGGTAACATCATCTTAGACCTTTGTTACCACTACTTCCCCAAACAGTCAAATGTAGGACCAACTTGATTTTCAAGGGTCTGGTGATGGGGCATGTGGCCATGGAATGCCATGATAAGTGCTATATTGCTTTGGTGTCTCTTGATATTTGTTTGGAAAACCAAGTGGCACAGTTGGAGGACCAAAAAGTAACCAAGAAGAGCTGGGGACCCTAGCCCCACATTGATCTTGATGGTGGGAAATGAGCAGTAAGACGTGGTAAGAGGGGTCTAAGATGGTGTTCAATGACTAGTGCATGTCTGCACTGACTGCTTGATTCAGTGGATGTCAAATCCAAAGCTATGTTGACGGGAAAAGGATCGATGGGTCTGAAAGGTCTGACATGGACTTACCCAAGCTTAAAGCAAAATTACAGGAACACTAAAAGGTCTAAGATGATTGAAACTTCCTAAGGTCTAACATGGTGGTCTGGTTTGACCATATTTTGACCATAAAGGTCTGAAATGGTCTTCGGAAAGGCAGCATGTCAATAATGCAAAGGTCTAAGATGAAAACGGCAAAAGGGTCTAAAGTGATCAGCCTACCATTCTAGACCTTTGGATTTCCATACCCCAAGGGGTTTGATCTTAGACCTTTAGTAGTTGGGGGGATGTTCTTGAAGTATCGTGACCTGACTCCTTTTATACCTAAGATGTCGGTGAATGTGTCATTTCTGGCAATGGGATGCTGATCTTTTCCAGCAGAATTCAAACCTCACAGGTCGACATCCACAGGTCCCATGTATATAGATACTCGACATGTCCCATGTATATGCATAATTTATGATATGTATTATACATATTTAGACACTATGTATGCTAAACATGTTTGCCAAAAAATATTCACATTAACTGCAAATGTTACAACTAAACCTAAACTTCTCATTGTACAAATTCAAATATCATACAAAATAGTATGGACCGCTACCAATCACTTGTTACTCCCACCTGTGCAGCGAAGGATGGCACCGGTGGCAGCTCCTTCCGGGGCCGCGCCGCACGGAGCTCCCGAGGCAGTGCCTGGAAATTCCGGTTGAGCGGTCGTTTTCTCCCAGGTTTTACCAGGGATTTCACCAAAGAGTCCTGCAACTTGATGAGTTGTTGGATGACAAGAATTGATAAAGTGATGTATTGGTATCAGAGTCATTACCATTCATGACTTTTGTATATCTAAGTATGGTTCTTGTAAATGATTGATTGGTTGTGAAAAGGTTTGCAAAACAATGTTGGAAGAACATCACTACATTTTGATATATTTTGATGTTGGTTTGGCATCTTGCTAAGGACAGGCAACGACAGCTCGTGTTGCGCCTCTGCAGACAGCGACGCAGCAACGGAGCCGGCGACATCCCCGGCAGCCGAACGGCCTCCCGAGCTGTTGGAGCAAACGTGGGTTGTTTACCTTTGAATTAGTAGAATCTACTCCAAGGTCACCCTTAGTTCAAAGCATGCTAAAAGTGGATGTCTAAACTCTTGGAGGCCATCTTACTCTTAGAGGTTTCAACTTCAGTCGGCTGTAAGATGGACATCTTCGGTGTCTTCGGACATCCAACCAGCCAGAAATAGCCTGCCACAGCATTTCCTGTTCGCCTCAAGCGGTGGATCTCTGGACAAGATACTTCGTACGGTCACGGTCTGTTCAGCTTTTTTCAAAATGCAACAGCGGGCTTGTGGCTTTGAAAATCATGGGCGCACCAAAAGGTCAATGAAGGTATGCTGGAATGGCAAATTAAGCAAGTCTAATTGCAGGAAGAGTAATCAGCGGAATTGGATGATAATACATTTGATTTACAAGTACACTTATGGCACGGGTGAAAGGTTGATGGTTAGCCCACTGTCTAAAAGTGCTCCTACTCAAAATCCCTACCTCTCCCTCTTTCATCGCTTTAATCCAAAAGGAAGTGATGGTTGACCTTCTTTCACCCTGAGCAAAAATTTGTACCTAAAATGAAGATACTTACACATGCAGTGTACGCATCCATTCAGTATTGCTTTCATCATTGGTGTTTCATAACTGCATTACAAGTTGAAAAAAGTTGGAGACACCCGGGTTCCCCTGACGTTTGACTATGAGATCCACGTAGTTGAGATGCCCAAGCCGAACCCAACTGGAAAGTTTGAGGCCTCATGAAAGTGTGGACCCATTTCAGGATGATGGCCAAGGGTCGAGGTTCATGGAGTATGACTGGGTAAGACTGGGAGTTGATGAATACATCGAGTGATTTTGAGTGCTGGACGAGATGACAAAGAAGGACAAGCTGGTATCATCCCGAGGAATCACTGGTTGGTAAAGGGATGTAAAGGGTGAAATCAGCTACACAAACATGGGCCATCATACACCATGCCAAGCAAGGACCCCGATTTCAGTATAATGTTTCCTCGGTATTTTATTCATGACCTCTATATTTTCAGGAAAACACTACACAAGAGACTGATCTTCAATTGATTAAGGTTCAAAGATGTTCAAAGGTGTTGAAACGAGAAAAACTTGGGGCGTTTGGCCTCTTCGAATCGAAACCTCTTAAGCTGTAGCCGTTGTGCTGTTGCACAACTAAGAGGCTGAGCTTCAATAATCATACTTGGATGATTGGTTGGAAGGCTAGCGGTGTTATCACCTAAAGTATCGCAAATATAGCCATATGTGGCAAGCACATGACTGTACTATATCTATATCCCAATTTTTCTCTAACATTCAGCACTTTTACATCTATACCGACAAATACGTAGACGTGGAAAACGACCCTTCTCAAGAAAAAATTGCAACTCATCTTCCAAGGGACACTGGTCTATAATTTCTTGTGACAGCAGTGTTTCTGTTGGTTCAAGTGGTTATCGGAGGAACTGAGCTTGGGCCGTCAACGACTGAGTCCAGGGCAGTCCAGTGCTGGCCCAGGATGAGGCTGAGATCTGGCGCAACGTTGACCGATACATTTGACGTTGGAACATCAGTAGGAAACCGGCATGAAATTTGAGAAATAACGAGTGCGGAAAGGTTGTGAAGTTGTCAATCAAAATCTCGTTTGACGTTTTCACGCTTTAAAAACATCTTGGTAAAATCGAGGAGGCACACAGTTCATGTCAACGTTTTCATGTCTGGCGAGGATGATAAACAGCAGGACTTCTGCCCTGTCAATGAACAAAACCGGTGACCTATTTCTTATGGCATGGTCAAGAATGCCATGGACATTGATGATCATCTACCCACGGTGCAGAAGGCATACGTATAAGAGATCTATATCAATGACGTGCATACATTATTGTGCGTGTACTTAGTCTTCAAAATTTATTCCTAAGTCTAAGGCAATCCCATGCAATCCCAAGGACCCTCCTTGAGATCTTTTTTGGTTGTGTGAGGTGTTCTATTCCCAGGGGTCAAAGCCTGCATGGGTCGAAATTCAATGTCAGACAATGGCTTGTTCTTGATCTGTCGATAATCTGCCTGAGAAACTCGGTTAGATTGGCGAGTTGGAGATGTCCATGAGAAGTCATAATATTGGACAACTATAAGCTGGATGGGTTGGATATGCTTATCAAAACCTGCCTCGGAAGAAAAAGTTGAGATTTCAATTAATATCTCAAGTCTGCGCATCTGAATCTGCGCACCGTTGCTTCACCCTTGCAAAAATGTTGTCACAAGTCAGCTCCCGAGGATATCGAGATCCCAGCAGATTTCCGAGCAAGAGAGAGCAACAATTGCCTGAACTCAACAGCTTGGTTCAAATCGTGGAAGCCCAACTGTCCCGATGGTGAAAGATCCCACTGCATGGGCTCGCTGGATGATCAGTCACCCATTCTTGTTTTTTGTCCAAATCCTATCACCTGTCTGAAGATATTGAAAATACGGAGGCGAATCTGACATCCAAGTTGCCAAATGGCTTTCCAAAAGGTAGTTGGTGGACTTACAGTGGTTGATATGAATTTCATTGGTAAAAAAAAGTGTCAGATACATCTGCGTGCTGGGTCACGCACAAGGTGGCCGAGATGAAACTAGACCTTAGATCTGGTCAGTTGGTGTGGAATGAAAAAAAGAACCTTTCTATCGACATATCTTGGGAAAATATACATAATTATTGATACAAATGATACAGAATATTCTGATGTAGGAGATTGGTCAGAATATTCAACCCCCCAAATGACTTAAACAACAAACACACAAAAACCCAATAGAAATCGATGCAGACTCACCCTCTGAGGGAACCCACTCATGTTCGGTTTTTCCTCCAAGGCGAAGGCAAAGATCGGCCTTCGTTAGCGAACTTGGATGACATGAACCTTGCAGGGAATTCCTGCTTCATAGTTATTGCTGTTGCTATCATTATAGACTTCTAGTTGAGCTAAGAAGTAGTCACAACATGTTACCGCCCAACTTTCAATAGAGGAAGATTGTGCATGCTTGTGAGTATACATGAAGACAGTGTGAGATCAAGCCTGTAAAACATATCTTATGATACATAATCTGTCCAAATCTAAAGAATTCCAAATACAAGCACTGTACATCATAGTCCATATATATATATGCATATTCAAACATATTTGTACAAATCCATACCTCCATGAGACACACAATGTTCAACGGACGTTTTGGTGACTTGCAGGTCATTTTCCACTTCCGGAGCTTGGGACTCCCGGCTACACGTTGCGGTGCATCACCACTCAGTTGAGCTTCCCAAAAGTCTCGCGCCTTGAATTCTTTATAGTAAAGGTGGTACTCCAAATACTCACTATAAAGAGGCAAACAACAAAATACCATAAAATACCACTTCTCAGAGATCAAATATCTAGATACATCGTCATATCATATTCACGTCATATAACCCATCCCAGAGGTCTGGTTCATGGGCCGATCTTTTTAAGTCTCCCACTGAAGACTTCACTTGATCTGCCATCTCTTGTACTTCCTGCGCAGTATACAGTGATGTTCGGTTGAATAGACCACAAATGCAAGACCATGAGAAGTATTCCCGAAGAGTTAAACTACACTTGGATTCCCAATGGTCTACAGTATATATCATATATGTATAATATACATATGTTACATATTCATCATATTCTACATAAAACCTATGATGCAATATTTCATAATTCCAATTCCAAGAGAGTCATGTCACGGATCTCCTGAGCCTTCACCTCTCCAAGCTTTAGGAGAAGCACCTGGAGAAGCTAACCCGTTGGCTGGTTGGTGGTTGCTCGTCAATTTGGATCATCCCCCCAGGTTAGGGCTGAAAATTGAAAAAATGTTTGGAACCAGCACCTAGTGGTGAACTTTCCAGAAAAGTTTAGTTTCCTTCCTTTAAGCCATCACAAATTCAAAGGCTCAAAAAAGTGTTTAGCATGTCAGAAACAACTGACTAGAGCGATATTGCTTCTTGGCACCAAACCTGCCAAGATTGATTCTGGTAACCCTCACAGGTGGAACCCTCACATGTGGTACAGTATGTAGCAAAATATTTCACAAATTCAAGGCGGCAATGAATCATCTCTTGTGGTGCATTTGAGGTCGCTATAAAGGACAAAATATACTGTAAACCTACAAAAGTCTGAATTTAATTCACCCAGAGATGTGATAGATGCGTTGTAGCTAGCAGCTAGCAGCTAGTCCTATATAATCGTCAACAACACAAACTCCGATACTCCACTTGACATATCAGACTTAAGTTGATGAAAATCCTGCTCAACGCCAACCTCCTTGAGACCGCGCCATTCTTCCGACACGCACCAACGCACCAAAAAGCCCAGAACACCTGCAAGGATTTTGAGGGTTTTGACCGCCGACAACACCTTTCCAGATTGTCAAAATGTCTCAGGAGGTCAGTAAAGCCAACAATTACAAATTACAATTGACAGCAGTAGTTTCGTGCACCGGTACCCCACTGCTTGATTGAATCATATTGAATCCAACATCCAAAGCTCAGAAAGGTATTTTTTGGAGCACCTGTTATAATAATCTACCATGCGACTCCTTATTTCATTTCATTTGTTTCATGGATGTTGGTGGATGGGGAAGCATTCCCAACATTGATCGAGCACTATGACTTGGAGACCACCAGCCTTCAGCAACTTCACCACGAGCCACATCGGGTCGTCTCTCACAAACGCCAATGCAAAGAGATAACCTCAAAACATTGGAGTCTTTTGCTAGAGAGGCCTGCTTTTTTTTGAATTTTAAATGGCAGGTCCCCTTGAAATTACGGGAAAAAACACCAAATTATACCAAATCAATGTCAACTTGTGGTATCTTGTTGTTTCATGGCGAATGTATACAAGGACATCTTCGCCATGGGAAAATCAGGCCATTTAGGTGTAGATTTGAGAACCTGAGTTCAACTAACGCCATCTAGAATTGTATCTACTAAGAATGGCATTGCAAACTTAGGACAGTCCACAAAATGCACCTCCACAAAATTGCGTTGACTTACCACTCTACACCTTCCCTAAGGCACTGGATGCATCGATATGTGGGTCACAATAGGTGCTTGCCATGCGAGGTTCTGGGGTCAGCACAACTCTTTTTCGAAGGCGATACGATGTTCCACAGTATCAGCCCTGGGGCTAAAAGCAATGATGCCCGATCTGATCGTGGTCATTAAACTGAATCTGGGATGATCATGGATATGGGCCATGCGTTTTTGTTGGATAAAAAGCACAACACAATCCATAGCAGAGTCTGCGGAGGAAAACATAGTTGGATGAAACTAATCACATAATCATAATTCTTCTTCACCACTCCAATTTCGATCGTTTCGGAAGAATCCCAATCTGAACCACCACTCAGAAACCAAGGAGGTCACCATAGTTTCCACAGAACATGTTCGAAAGTTGCGTTGATTTGTACAAAAAGAACTCTGAGTTCTCAACGATGAGTTTTCACGCAATGAAGCTTCTGCCTGCAGCAACATGGATACTTTCAACTCACACATCTTTTTCAAATAGATGCAGCTCTGCAGGGCACCCTGCCCAGTTGAAGAAACGACTTGAAGTTTATTGATGTTTATTGTGCGATTTCTCCAGTGGTAGCTTCGCCTACCGGTGGTTACTAATGGATACTAATGGTAGGATCTCTGCTGCACCTGGCCTCCAACATCAAACCCAAACAGGAAAGCAAGGCTTCGTCCTCAGCTCAAGGTACTGGTCTATGCGTCCCCATTGGAGGAACCGGGTTGGCGTCAAGGAGATGATAGGGATATCCGGGATACGGGGATGACAGGCAGGTAAACAACTTCAACACTCATTTCATGATACAGTACCTTAACGTAGGGGCATCAATCAATAATTTTTCTCCGACTCTTCAACTACACGGAAAGTATCAGACTTTCAGAAAACACACATAGTTTCATCTGAGTTAGTGATACTGTTGATGGCAGAAATCCCACCCGCTAAATAACGGGAGAAACTGCCTATGAACTCTTTACAGTAGATGGTGTCTGAACTATCAACAGTAGTTGTGACTAATTAGTTACAAGGCAAAACTTCCAGATCCATCTCCCAATGTCCATCCTGGGCCCCCAACATCCAAGCGCGAGGCCACCGCACAAATCAGCCGTGCTGTGACCAGCTGCGTGGGGCCATCTTTGCATTGCAGTCCCCGACGCCTCAGATAGCTCGTGGTAAGTAAGGGGGTCAAGGTAGAGGCCACTGTTGGGTGGGAAACGTCAAGGAGATATCTCTTTACATGCCCCCCAAGTAGTTTCAAATGGTTGCGGTTGTTCGCACCTCCCAAATTGCCTGCAATACAAAAGTGTTTTTCCATCGCTTTAGGTTCATTGAAGTGAGGATGCTGTTTATGGCAAAATCAGAGGATTTGAAACAACAATTACCAAAAACGCCAATCCTCCTTTGGTTGATTCAGATCACTGTGATCTTCAGTAAGGATTGCTCCAAATAAGGCTCATCTACAAAGTCTTCATGTGCATCAATGCTTATGGACAAATGAGAAGTGGTCAACGCCTTGTGGTGTTCCAGGATACTGCTTGACTTGTAAGGACCCCTATGAACCTCCAAAGGTCAATTCTTGTCGATAGAAACTCCCATCTAAGCACCAAACACCCCATACAGTCCATGTATATGTATACATACATGAATGCATATGGGTGTGCATACATATAACCTTGTATATAAATGTATATAAATGTATCCAAAACCAGATGATTAGTTCCAAAGGTTTAGGTACAGCACAATGAATTCCAGCTCCCCTTGCTACCAAGCCTTTGGTTTCCCAGCCAAATCTCACCTGCCCTCAATGTCAGGAGAACCTCCTCTAGGCGGGCCCGACCTCAATGTTGAGATGACCAGTAGGTGCATGTTTCCTCAAATGATTGTGTATCCTCCAACAACAACAACAACAACAACAACAACAACAACAACAACAACAACAACAACAACAACAACAACAACACCAACAGCAACAGCAACAGCAACAGCAACAGCAACAGCAACAGCAACAGCAACAAAGACGACAATCCCTCCCATTCCTGTATGAGTGCATCCATCCCTGCAATTCTCAGGTTGCCCCGGCGCACGCTGCGTACGGCGTCTCCGCTCGGCCGCGGCGGCGGGCGGCCACGCCGTCCGGAGAGGGCGTCGGGCTCCGGGGCGACGCCCGACTCATCGGCTTGGACGCAATCTCGGCCTGATACATTAGAAGGGAACCGATGCAGACATTGGAGGGCAACATGAAGACGTATAATATATTATATATACTATAGTCCTGTGATTGTACAATTTAATAACAACTATATTTACATGATTATACAGTTCTATAATAAGTTGTCAATTAACACAGAACACCGTAGAATTGGCTGAAGGGAAACTGAACCAGGCTTTTCAGGTTTCCACGGGAGTCTGATGGCAGCAGATTCATTCAGGATCATTCAGGAAAACACTTCCAAATGTGCCCAGTGCATTGTGAACGATCGGACGCTTCCTGCCGGGGCATGCAAGTATACTATTGCTTTGCTTATGAAGCCGCATCCCCAGAAGCCAAAGTGGTACAGTAGCTGCAATCATATGGTCTATATCCATGGTTTGTGTCCAACCCTGCACAGTGCTGAGGCTGTCACAAAGTTCCAATAGGCCAGACAAAAGGGCCCTCAGAACCTGCGTTGCAAACGGCGCTGTCTTCCGAAAGGTTGCAACCAACCACACCCACAACGTCAACCCCAAGCAATGCACAGCTCATGATCACTTGGAACCATAGTTCACAGAATGATGGGTTTCTGCAGGTGTATTTCTACATTATATTATATTTGATTGTATTTTTTCACAGGATACATACATAAATATACATAATACGTAGTACGTATATACATTGGGCTTGCACAATACTGTAGTACCAAGTAGTAGCGTAGTGAACACTTTTCTTTCATATAAACTCAGAAAACTGGGGCCATGTGCGCAGCAACAGGGTATACTAGATCTCCCTCTTTCATTTCCCAAAAAGCATAGAAAACAAAAGGAAAGCGAAAAGAAACGGCATTCCCTCGATGATGATGGAACGCCTTGGCATTGGCGTTAGGTAAACGCTGTAGCATGCGGGCGAATAGTTTTCTCCTGCCAGGATCCAAAAAAATTCAAGGTCAGGTGCCCTGAAAAATGCTGAAAGTTGAGGACGTACCTGAATTGCCATGTGCCCTCTTCAAGCATCTTACAAACCACAATTTCTACATGGACCTGCTGCAACTAACTCAAACGTTTTATCCGACTCATCCCAACTCCTTGCTGTATATTCACAAGTAGTGTTTTTTAGGTTTAGACCTGGGTACGTGTCTGGGTATTTCTAGCAAACTGCTCTTCGCAAAGCTTACATGTCACAATTTCAATGTGAATCTGCAACTAAGCGCGACTGGGTGCGACATTTGGGGTTACACTTCTGCACCTAAGTTAATCCTCGAGTCTACGAATCATGGAGTTGGTACATAAAGACATAGGTACAAAAGCTGGGACCTCTCCCATCAGAGCTCAATACTCTGATGATACTGTCAGCAATCGTAGGCAACATGATTTAAACCACGGAGATAGCGGAGAGTTAAGTTCTTACCCACCAAAAAAATATGTAAACATTCCTTCTGGGAAGTATATATATATGTACATAAATATGTGTATATATGTGTATATACATACCTATGTAAAATGGATGAGTACCGGTATAATGCTGGCTTGTCATGAAAATGGATGAGTACCAGCATTATGCTGGCTTGTCATAAAAATGGATGAGTACCGGTATGATGCTGGCTTGTCATAAAAATGGAGGAGCGCCGGTCTTATGCCAGCTTGTCAATAAAATGGATGAGTACCGGTCTTATGA